>JBBPBX010017627.1:0-46604 GCA_038048925.1 Garcialebias charrua | reverse complement strand
GGGACAGTGTACCACCCCCAGTCCCAAGGCAAGATTGAAAGGATGAATCAGAACATAAAACAAAAATTGAGCAAAATCTGTGCACAGACCAAATTAAACTGGGTTGATGCTTTGCCAATTGCATTAATGATTGTAAGAACTTCTGTTAATAATGGCACTGGTTTCTCTCCCTATGAGTTAACTACAGGTCGACCTTTCCCTGGACCGAATGCTTGTTCTCTGCCCAACGAGGAGGACCGAAGGATGGACCATAAGGTATACTTTGATGAGTTAAAAGCTTTAGTAACCAACTTTACTCAGCAGGTATACGAGAAAAGGGGTCCACCAGGAGACCCTGACCTACCCACAGCTGAGTGGGTGCTGCTGAGGATCGTTAAGAGAAAGTGGGCGGAGCCTCGCTGGGCAGGTCCTTTCCAAGTGACCGAGAGAACCTCACATGCGGTCAGGCTGAGAGGAAAGGGGGAGGTCTGGTACCATTGGAGTCAGTGTGCTCCAGCCCGTGAACCAGGAAGGAGCTGAGAGGATCGAGCGGGACAACAAGAGGAGCTCGCGTTCGAACTCTTGTGCCTTGGTAGACCAAAGTAGCCGAGTAAAGTTGAGTGCGGGCCCAGAAGGACTCTGTTTAATGGGGCCACTCGGTGCTAGGAATATGCACACATAGAACAGACACCTAAAACGATAAAAACACTACATATTAGAGTCTCACATTGCACGAAGAAAACTCGGGAACATAGGAGGACATTTCCGAGCACCCAAGGGGAATGCCCCTGAGTACGTGTAAAAAGTATATTAATGTTTCTGTGATGATGATATAAATCTTGTGTTCTTTCTCTATTTTGTGTGTTCAAGGGAGACACCTGCCTTGCCGCTGGAGGAGGAACTTGGAACTTAAGGTTCATAATTCTGCAATATTCTAAAGCGCTTACTATTATTATCGTTCATTGTTTGCATATATTTCCTTATATTCTACAATTTGCATATTAATAAATTGATTTAAAATGTGGTGGCCAGACAAAAGGGTCACTATGGTAGTTGGAATAAGTGGAATAAGTATGGTAATTTTGATTGTCCTCCTAGAACATTTTTGCGTAATCCCTGGGAAAAATGATTGTGAAGTTTATAGACATAAGAGGGAGTATGGCGCGCACCAAAAAGTCCTCAAACTAGAGTATATCGCAAACCAGACTACCACTTTTACGTTCGATTTATGCGATGTAATTGATTGTGCAGGCCAGAATATTTCATTCAGGCATGCAGACATATACATGTGTCAATGTCCACCTATGGCTTCACAATGCCCACAGAGCTGCACTTGGGGGGACATTGTACTATGTGCTGGCCAAAATGTCCAATGTAGCGGGGATAAGGTGGTTTTACAACAAGGGTCCTGGGTATTTTCCCAGCCTAAGTCGGATCGGCCAGGATTTCACCAGTTTTGGACTAGCAAGTTCACTCTCCAGAGGGATTTCTCCCTCACCCAGAATCCGGTGTCCCTGTCTATTAAAGCTGTGTCCACTTTTGAAATGGACGAGCATCCGTTCAATTTTCATGTTATGAGAGTGATAGTGAACTCTTATCCACCAAAATATGGGTCATTACGAATTGAAATGGTAAACTCTATCAGCTCTCTAGGTAATTCTTCTTTTCCCCCTGTGACCCCGCACCAAACTTCAGACGTAGTTACCACCGATTACACAAAACTGACTCCGGTTGAGGTAATCGCAATGTCTACCGGATACCATGACACTAATATATGGTTGTCATGGTTATCGGAGGCGGCAAAGCAGGCCTCGTTGTCTGAATGCGTGGCATGCGCCGCAGCACGCCCGCTGTTGTACACTGAGCCGGCTCCCTTGTTCCCAGAGGATACATGGGGGTTTGATTGCATGCTAAACTTGACCAGAACGCAGATGCACGCTAATTGTACAACCTTAAGTGAAGTGTTTCCCTTAGCCGGGAATCACACCAAAGCTGGCCCGTTCCATGCTACAAAACGCAATGATTACTTCTGTTTTAATTTCACGAGTCCAAATGCCAAAATAAATGTGGGCATGATTGACCCAAGCTGGTGCAATCAGACGAGGTTAGCGAGCACAGAAAAAGGGGATAGAAAAGTGATTGGCCCTCTTGTTAGATCGGGCTTATACTACTATTGTGGGGAAAGGAGATTACTCACTCGTATCTTGGACAACACCATTGGACTTTGTGCCATGGTACGTTTGGCGGCTCCTCTGGCTCTGATTGGTCCCAGATTGGAGATCCTGAACGGAACTGATCTCTCTCAAAATAGGAGAAGGAGATCTGCTAATTTTGATCCAACCGTCGGCTCACCTACTTATATTGACTCTATAGGCATTCCGCGGGGTGTGCCAAATGAATACAAACTGGCTGATCAGGTGGCAGCTGGGTTTGAGAGTTTTCCTATCATTTCAGCAGTGTTTCCTGTTACACCCAATAAAAATGTTGACAGGATAAATTATGTGCATTATAATGTTATGCGACTGTCCAATCTCACCAGAGATGCGGTGGAAGGTCTAGCTGAACAACTAGCGCCGACTTCCCTGATGGCGGTTCAGAACAGGATGGCATTGGATATGATTTTGGCGGAACGGGGCGGAGTATGTAGTATGTTTGGTGACCTTTGCTGTACATTTATTCCAAACAACACTGCTCCAGATGGCAAAGTCACAAGAGCCCTAGAAGGCCTTAGAACCCTCTCAGATGAAATGAAAAGTCATTCAGGCCTGGACGACCCACTGGACAATTGGCTAATAAAGATCTTCGGTCCTTGGAAACAGGTGTTCGTATCTATAATGGTATCATTGGCTATTTTCTTAGGCATACTTATAACCTGCGGGTGCTGCTGCGTGCCTTGTTTAAGGTCTTTGACGGTAAGACTCATCACATCCACTCTGGAAAAAAGGGACCCTGAAGTGATGAGACAACTGTTTTTGTTAAAAAACTATAACTTGGAGGATTTTGAAAAAACGGATTAAATATTGTATATATATATATGCGTTTTAACTACGGTATTAGGTGTGTGATTTTATTTCTTTTGGGATGGACCTCAGCAGAATGAGGTCCAAAAGGGGGTTTGTCATGAAATAAAATAATTTTGTCTTTGTGTTTTCATTATATCGAAGAGGTTTTTCATACGATGTTAAAAATGATCAAGTTTCTCTCATAAAATGGTAAGGGTTTTCTGAGAGGAGACAGAATGTGAGCATCTACTCATGTGAGGCTTTGGGACTTAAGGAATGCTTGAAAGTGGGTCTCTTCTGGTCTTTGAGTGACTTGTGGCGGGGGGGGCCTTGGTGCCTTTTGTCAGTTTTATGACTTCACAGATTTATATGACTGGCAAGGAGAGACACTGGCCCCTTTGTTCTGGGTGTTACACATCCCCCATCAGCCTCATGTGAGTTGGAAAAAAGGTGTCCAGCTCTGAAAACTGTGTTCACTTGAAGGCGCAGAGAACATGGTTGCATAAAACGTAGTAAAACAATTAATACCTTGATCATAAAGCACTTGTGCATTAATTATATAATAGTTGTGAAGTAGTTTTCAATCAGATTAAAAGTAGAACTGTGTAAAGTCAGCCTGTATAAATAAAGGTTGAATGAATGAATATTATCCTTCACTCTTTTACCAAAAAAAGAGTTCAGCCAGCTGAAAAAACAAATGGTATTTCCTCTATCAGTTAAGGGGGGGGGAAATACCCCACCAGAGAGACAAAGAAGGGCCTCGTGATTGGTGGAAGGCAGGAAAGATCCTGCAGGAGTATATAAACATGGGTATCCTCCTCCAGCGATAAGACAGAAGGCCCCGGGGTGAAGAGAATTGGATCCAGATTAATCAGGTTGTATGAGGTCTTCCTTGAAACACATAAAATGTCTTTTCTTCCACCCATTCTCTCCCCACTGTCTCCCTGGCTCTCTTTTGAACAAATGTAATGACTTTTAAGAATAGCACAATGTATTCTGTGACTTTCTTTTTTTAAACTTATGATTAATTAAACTGGTTTTTTGGAACTTTAAATTATGAGCGTTTGTCGTGTTTTCAGCGTGTTTTTCCTTTCTGATCCAAAGTGAACCAAAAAACGAATTCTGGGGCGGATAAGTTTCATACGTCAACACAGTACAAAATGACTAACTCTTTCTAATTTTCTAACTAATACAATTCACAATACGTCATTTTATATATATATATATATTTTTAACAAATTCATTTTGATCATTTTCTTAAATGTAAACATTGAATTAGCATTTTTAACTTCATTCTCCAAGCCATTCCATAATCTAATTCCCTGGATTGAGGTAGAACGTCCCTTCAAACTACCGTATTTTCCGTTGTATTGGTCGCACCGTTGTATAGGTCGCAGTGTCCAATATTTATCAATAAATTGGAAAAATCCATAAATAGGTCGCACGGGTGTATAGGTCGCACCTACGTCACCGCCGACGTAACGCGTCATCCACCGCTGACGCACCGCGTGACCGCTGAGTCAACCCGGCAATATGGACCGAGTGTTTAGCTCTGCTGCTAATGTCTGCCAGAAGCTAACAAAGCTAAAAACGAGAGGAGTCCGTCTCTCAGAAAATGAATAAAAAATTGAATTTTATGTCAAATGTTTTCTCGAGGCCATAGTAACGTACATTAAAGCTCCTATAATTGCATTCTGTATGCAGAATAAATATACACCGAGTGGTTTTGAAGCCATTTACGACGTTAACAGAAGTAAACAGATATAAAACAAAGCCTAACACGAGACCATGCCCGCCTCTGACACGAATAAAAATCGAATCTCATCTCAAATGATTCATCCAGGACATAGTTAAGTACATTGGAGTGGTATAATTACTCTGTAAGCAGAAATAAATATACACCGAGTAGTTTTGAAGCTATTTAAGCAAACCGAAGTAAAACCACAAGCTAAAAAAGCTAAAAACGAGAGGAGTCCGTCTCTCAGAAAATGAATAAAAAATCGAATTTTATGTCAAATGTTTTCTCGAGACCATAGTAACGTACATTAAAGCTCCTATAATTGCATTCTGTATGCAGAATAAATATACACCGAGTGGTTTTGAAGCCATTTACGACGTTAACAGAAGTAAACAGATATAAAACAAAGCCTAACACGAGACCATGCCCGCCTCTGACACGAATAAAAATCGAATCTCATCTCAAATGATTCATCCAGGACATAGTTAAGTACATTGGAGTGGTATAATTACTCTGTAAGCAGAAATAAATATACACCGAGTGGATTCAATGTTATTTATAACAAATACAGAAGCTAACACTCGAAGCTACATGCTACAAAAAGATCGTTTTTTTTTTTTTACCTCAAACATCTAATAAAGGTACTCACTTGTAAACGTCCCCACTGTGATTCCATTCTGTAAGTTTCAGAAAAATCCGCTGAGTGGTTCTTGACTTATCTTGCTAACAAACAGCAAACAAACAGAGCTAACAGAAGCTACCTCCAGCCCAGAGGCAGACAGAATCAGTCCGAGCAGAGGAGCGTTTTTTCGGGCACAGGAGGAGAAGGTCCTCGCTACTTGCACAGGAGCTGGAAACGTTCTTCTTCTTGGGTTGGTGTACTGGTACTCATGCCCCTAGCGGTTACAGCACTTGCACTGCCCCCTGGTGGCCGAAACTGGTACTGCACGTGCACTGCCCCCTGGTGGCCGAAACTGGTACTGCGCCATTTTATGCAACAGGGAAAAAGGGCCATAACTCAGCCAAAAATTGGTCTAAAAATATGAAAAAAAATCCATAAATAGGTCTCACCGGTGTATAGGTCGCAAGCCTTGAAAAACCCATAAAAAGGTGCGACCTATACACCGGAAAATACGGTAGTTCTGAATTGTGGTTTTATAAACATCTCTGTTCCCTTAAGGTACTAACAACTTTGTCTTTTAACAAAATGCATTTGTATATTTAAAGGTAATGCGTTATTCTGAGCCCTATACATAACTGATAAAATATTATAATCTACCAAATCATGGAACTTCAATAACTTCAGTTGATAAAATAATGTACTAGATGGATGACGGTAATGTTTTCTAGTGATAATTCTTACAGCTCTTTTCTGTAATACAAAAATAGGCTTTGTGATTGTTTTACACACTTTCCCCCAAACATCAATACAATAGATTAAGTGTGGAACAATGATTGTGTTATACAACAAATACAGAGCTTTATCATTCAATAGGTCTCTGACTTTGTACAGTACTGCAATCGATTTAGCTATTTTTATTCTTACAGAATTTATGTGTTGTTTCCATGTCAGTTTGTCATCAATGATAACACCCAAAAACTTCACCTCACTCACTCTACAAATCTCAACACCTTCAATTTTGAGTGGAACATCAACAGTTTTCTTTTTATTACTGAATATCATGTAATTAGTTTTTTCTAGATTTAATGATAATTTATTGATTTTAAACCAAGTTTGTATTTTGACAAATTCTGTCTTTATCAATTCCAACATTTGTTCTACATCTTCACCTAAACAGAAAAATGTGGTATCATCAGCAAAAAGTACACATTTAAGGAGTCCTGACACATTTACCAAGTCATTCACATATAAAATAAATAGCTTTGGTCCAAGTACAGAGCCTTGGGGAACTCCACATGTGATATTACAGAGGTCAGATCTTACATCATTTATTTGTACAAATTGTTTCCTATCTTTTAAATAGCTAGATACCCACTGTAATGCTGGTCCTCTAATACCATATTTGTTCAATTTTTCAAGGAGAATGGTGTGATCAATAGTATCGAATGCTTTTTTTAAATCAACAAAAATACTGACACAATATTGTTTTTGATCGACAGCAGTAGTTATTTGTTCCATTAATTCCATGAGAGCCATTGATGTAAATGATGTTTAATGATCTATCATTTGTTTTGTGGCGCTGATGAACAGGCCCTCTTGAAGCAAGCTGGAGATAAAAAAAAGGTACACTGTGTTCCCACAGGCCAAAACAAACAACTCAGCTGTGGCCGACCTCCGGTGCTTCAGAACTTCTCCCAAATTTCCTTTAATCCTTCATGCAGAAGTAGGCTATGATGTTTATAATTATTTTTATATAAATTTAGTCTTGGAAAAGAACCGGGAATATTCTTCTTACCTTCTCGTTAGGAAGTACCACAAGGGATTTTCCAAAGGATAGAAAAATCATTCCATCTCTGAAGCCAGTCCGAATTTGAAAAAATATAGGAATATCTGGGCTGAGGCAAAAATTACTCCTCTGTTGATTAAAGGAAGCTCTTTTTCAGATAATCCAAGTTCTTCTGTTTTAAGCTCCAGAGAGTTCAGTCCATAATCCACAAAAAGTCTTCAGAAGTCCAAAACTCAGCAACTCAGCAAATTTCTCTTGTTCACCAGCCTTATTTATAGTCAAAAAAAGGGGAATTTCAGCCCCCACTTACAGAGGCTATGTCACTTTCTTACGTTTTCATTGGTTATTGGTGAGGTGACTTTTTACACCTCCTCTCAGCCCTCACTGAACAATGACATAATGTCTCTGAGCTCTCAGCCCTCCCTCAGCTCATGAACACTCTGTGACCTTTTACCTAGTTACCCAGACCGTGGAAAAACACCTAGTTTTGCCGTGGAAACATTATAACACATCTCAAATAACATAGAACATACAATTTCACAAATTCAATCACTTATCACACTTTGTTTCATATAAGAACACTTTTTATATAATTATATATCATATGGTTCCAGCTCTCTCCCCCCCACTGAGACGCTCCAGACCAGTACAAAGGGAAGTTAAGTGCTGGCTCCAGGACAGTGGCCCCATGCTGAGAGATTGTTTTGAAAGAACAGACTGGAGTGTCTTCAGAGGAGATGCTGAAAACAGCGGATCAGTTGGCCTTGAGCAATATTCTTCATCAGTACTAGGGTACATCAGCACATGCTCAGAAAGTGTCTCCATCAAAAAATATGTTAAATGTTATCCAAACACAAAACCATGGTTAAATACGGAAGTTCGCACCCTGCTGGCAGCCAGGAATACTGCCTTCAAGTCTGGAAACTCAAGAGGAGCTGAGAAGGACTAGGAGCGAGCTGGTTGCTGGAATCAAGAGGGCCAAAGCCAAGTATGCACAGAAAATTGAGGGTCAGTTCACATCACAAGACCCACGGAGCATGTGGAGGGGATTAAAGTGCATAACAGACTATAAAGGAAGGAGTGAACAATGCCCCAGAGATCCATCTCTGCCAGATGCCCTCAACAGGTTTTATGCACGCTTTGAGGACCCAAACAGACCACCCAGCACCAGACTCACCTCACCACCGGATGAAGAGCATCTCAGCGTTACCGTAGCAGAAGTGAGAAGTAGTCTCAAGAGAATCAACCCTCACAAAGCAACCGGTCTGGACAACATTCCCGGGAAAGTGTTAAAAGAATGTGCTGATCAGCTCTGCGATGTGCTGGCTTAACACCTCACTTGCCCTGGAAACAGTTCCCACCTGCCTGAAGACTGCCACCATCATCCCAGTCCCAAAAAGCTCCACAGTGACTGGCCTGAATGACTATCGGCCAGTGGCCCTCACCCCGATAGTCGCAAAATGCTTTGAGAAACTGGTCATGACTCACATCAAAACATCCATCAACATGAACGTGGACCCCCATCAGTATGCATACCGTGAGAACCGATCAACAGAGGACGCAATCTCCTCTGTGGTCCACACTGCTCTCACCCACCTGGATCAGAAGGACTCATACGTCCGTATGCTCTTTGTGGACTTCACGTCTGCCTTCAACACCATGATCCCCCAAACCCTGATGGACAAACTATTTACACTTGGACTAAGCCCCTCCATTTGTAACTGGGTCGCAGACTTCTTAACAAACAGACCTCAGTCCGTGAAGATCCACAACTTCTCCTCCTCCACCATAACCCTCAGCACTGGCTCTCCTCAAGGATGTGTGTTAAGCCCTCTTCTGTTCACTCTGCTCACACATGATTGTGCAGCCACCCATCCAGGCTGTCATATTGTAAAGTTTGCAGATGATACAGCTGTGGTGGGCTGCATCACGAACAATGATGAGTCCAGCTACAGGCAGGAGGTGGAACACCTGGAGAGCTGGTGCAAAGACAATAACCTTCACATAAATGTGAAGAAGACAAAGGAGATGATTGTGGACTTCAGAAGGAACAAACACACCCACACCCCACTGAACATAAGTGGATCTGCAGTGGAAGTGGTCTCCAGCTACAAGTACTTGGGTGTACACTTGAATGATAACCTCAGCTGGACCAACAACACCACCAGCCTGATCAAAAAAGGTCATCAGAGACTCTACTTCCTCAGACGACTGAGACGAGCTGGTCTGAGTAGCCCGGTCCTCACCTCCTTCTACAGGTGCGCAGTGGAGAGCATCCTGTGCTCCAGCATCAATGTGTGGCATGGAGGTTGCACAGCTGCGGAAAGAAAAGCTCTGCAGAGAGTGGTGAAGGCTGCACAGAGGTCTGTCGGAGTCAGTCTCCCCTCTATCACAGACATTTACACCTCCAGATGCAGGAAAAGAGCCACCTGCATCATGAAAGACCCCACTCACCCTGCACACACACTTTTTGCCCCACTCCCCTCAGGAAGGAGGTTGAGGAGCATTAAGTGTAGAACCACTAGACTGAGGAACAGCTTCTACCCTGAGGCTGTTAGACTCATGAATAAATAAATAATAAGAGTAAACACTGCAAAATATCACATCATGCTGATGCTGATCTGTTTTCTTGTTGCTGTGTTCATATGTGACCATTTGCTCATATAGACTCATGTTCGTGCGGCTGTCTGTTTGTAATGATTTTGTTTTTCTATTACATTAGTGCTTAGTGTATTTCTAGTTGATGTTTTTCTTAGTTAATCCTAGATGTTATTACTGTTTTTCTCTTACATTTTGTTGTTGAATGTAACTGGGACCCTGTGTACATAATCTCATTTCATCACATGTACCACATGCGGTGCAAATGACAATAAAGATTCTCTGACTCTCTGACTCTGACTCTGAAGATGAAGGATGAGGAGAGGTACTATCTTGATGTGTTTTAACCAGAAACATGGCAGCTCTCCGGCCGATCTCGGCTACACGTTGGTACACTTGGCAAAGCATTTGACGACTTGTTACCTCATGAAGACGGTCAGTCCTCAGTTGGTCCAACTGGCCAGTTCGTTTACCATTCTCAGCGTCTCCAGACGTCTGCCTTGACTCGCACCGAAGTGACCGCATTTCCTGGTTTGAGTTTCAGAATAAAACTTTCCTTGGAGGAAAATTCATTCAGATGGAGCTTTCCAGCTCTTGAAGATGACTTATAACTTGGCATGTTATAAGTCTTTAACTGATTACATGGTCAGCTAGCGTGTTGACCAGACGATCATCAGTTCTTTGGAGAAGACCATAGTTTGAGACTTACTCCAGCAGACTCTTCTGCTCAGACAGGAGGTGTCTTCTTAAGAAAGTGTGAGCAGCGTTACGTTCAATTCTCTCGCTGGCTTGTTTTGCCAGTGAGAGAGAGACGGAACGCATGAAGGTCAGCTTAGAAGAACAGATAGACTTTGTTTTAGGAGAAGACAGACAGACGCCAAACACTTGATTAAAGCTGTTTCTAACTTCTAACAAACTGAGGAGTTCAGTCTGACATATTAATTGGGGCCGAGATGGTGTAGAGGCAGGGCAGCCGGCTCAGGACCGGAAGGTCCTGGGTTCAATCCCCGGTCACTGCATACCTCGTTGTGTCCCTGGGCAAGACACTTAACCCCGAGTTGCTCCTGGTAGGACTGGCAACGCCTTGCATGGCAGCTACTGCTACCGGTGTATGAATGTGTGTATGAATGGGTGGATGGCTGGTACTGTGAAGCGCTTTGGGGCCCCTCATAGGGGGCTGGAAAGCGCTATATAAGTAAGCTCCATTTACCATTTACCATAATTCACTTTCACCGTTTGATTCATCATATGAAGTGATCAACATTTTGAAATAGCATAAAACATGATCAAACAATGACAAGTTATTCTCAGAATTAATTCTGAATTAACACACATTAAAAGGAAGTCTCTTCTGAAATAATATGTGTTTTGATTCAAATAAATGTAATAAAATAGTGTCCACCCGTCTCCTTGAGGGCCTCAGGAGAAGTGTACCATTCAGAGATTCAGAGAGATGTGAAAAGGTGTAAATCCAGAACAGATATGAGGGCCTGTTCCACTACACTAGCTTATCATTAACTTTACTAAATGTATTTTATATTCTTTTGTATTTTATATTCTTTATTTATTTTATATTTCAATTTGTTACTGCTGATGTTTGAACTGTGTTTTTTTGTTAAGTGTCCTTGGGTGTCCTGAAAGGCGCTTTTAAATAAAATGATTATTATTATTATTATTATAAAAAATCCTGTTCAACGGCAAATACAACTTTGGTTTAATGTTATAATTTCAGAACTTAAAAGATACTTTTTTTAAAAGTGCCTCCATGCTCACCATAGCCAATTCTCCGGCGCCCCGATCAGTGGGGGCAGCCGACGAGCTTTCGCTGCTGGAGTCGCTTGTGGACTCATTTCCTTTCGCTGCAGACTCCTCTGGCGCTTCCCGCCTCTTCCTCTTGGCCTGTCACAGATGGACTACATCGGTTACACGGCCCTGCACCCCAACGCAGAAAAACACACGCACAGTTCACCCACCAAAAGAGACATGCAAGGAGTGCCTCTCTTAGCCAGAGCCTTCATACTGGCCGTGACTCGCTTGGCCACGGACAGAGACTGCTGCAGGTCCATGACCCTGGTCTCCAGCTCACTGTTCTCCCTGATGAGTGTCCTAATTTTCAACTTGTATCTGAAATTCAAATCACATCACGCGGAGTGGGTCGCTGCCGTGTCCTTTCAGAAAATTTGCTAAAGACGACTAAAAAAGAGGCGCTTACCCTCTCACAATCTTGGCACAGTGGGCCGTTCCGCAGGCTGGCTGGGGGAGGCAGCGGCCGCCTTCTCTCCCCCTTGCTGAACAGACGCGCTTAGCGTGTTTGGGTCCTCCAGGTCAAAAATAGAGGTCATCGGTGGGGTCGGCCCTGACGCTCTCAGCTCTGCAAGAAGCTCCAGAGCTTTAAGGGTCTTAGCTTTATTCAACATCCTGACCCTCTTCTCCAAGGACAGCTCATTGTGCAGTTCAAGTATGTGCCTGTCCAAGTGCTGGCCAGGTTTGTACTTGCACCCGGCCACGGGGCAGGGGCTACGGCGCACGTTCATGTGACCTGATGCCCAGGTCACCAGGATCTTTCTCTCCTGCACGTTGGTCACCTTGTGTGCACATTTCAGGTGCCTGGTCAAGTTGCCCAGAGCATTGGAACACATGGGGCAGAGAGTTTCTCTTCTTGAATCCATGTTCTGAAATGTAACAAATAAAGAACAAAAAAGTGCGTCTCTGTTACTCAGGGCTTAAAGCATTCGTAACACTCATTTCTAAGTCAAGTCAAATGTATTTTATAAAGCACATTTTAAAACAGCAGCGGTTACTAAAGTGTGTACCTGTACAACATTCATCTTCTTTTTTTTTTCCATTTACCCTTTATTTATCCAGGAAGTCTCAATGAGTCACAAGAACCCCTTTTCAAGAGAGACCTGTTTTGGGGAGCAAATGGTGGGGGTTGCGGGCCTTGCTCAAGGACCCAGAGAGGGGCGAATGAGGGTGGAGTCAGGCGTGGGTGTTTAAACTTTTCCACCCACATTTTGATGTTGACGGTAGCTGGAGTTGAACCTGAGACTTTCCGATCACAGGTTCATCTTCTCTAATCTCTGCGCCACCACTCCAACACAGTAAGAGATGGAGTAGCGGTCAATCACAAATAGGGTAGGGCAACGCCGGCCCAAGGCATAAGCGAACTAAGCGGCCGCTTGGGGCCCCAGGGTCAAGGGGGGTCATTCTGTAATGAAAGTATGCAAGGAATGTGTGTGCATATGCATTTATTTCATCTTATGTCCATCTTCGTCCTCTTTAGAGCCAAGTGTAGCATCCCATCCTCTGTGCCCACTACAATCACTTCTGATCTACCTGGTAAGTTAACAGCAAAACATCTTCTATAATTCCTCTTTGTGCTCCAGATCATTTTCAGATTAACAGTTATGTACATCGCAAACATTTTCTGCCCTTTTATGTTATTAATCATCATCTTTCTTTTGTCTCTTTCTCAGAAGCTTCCACATCAAAGTCCGAGCCACACCAAGGATCATCAGCTCTGCCAATGGACCCAGCTGAGTGGCCATCTTTCCTCTCAGATGTAAACAGGACTGAGCAGGTGATGAGAGGACCACTGCCTCTTAAGGATACCTTTTCCTTCCCCAAAAGGCATGATGGGCAAAGTTTTTATTTTTAGAAAGTTCGATTTTACCAGTTTATTCATAGGCAGTTTTATCAATACATTCTGCCATGTCTGGCCTTCTGAGGTCATTCATGAACTTGATGTGGTCCAAAATTCAAATAAGTTTGACACCCCTGCAATAAATTACATATATACATTTAAAAGGACTGTCAGAGTTGCAATATGTTTTATCAGGTGGGAGAATGATTAAACCATCTGACCATTGATTGCAGTAATTCACATTACTGTATTAGTAGAAACAGAGGGCCCCCATCCAAATTTTGCTTAGGGCCCCAAAGAGGCTTGGGCCGGCCATGGAGTAGGGCCATATCATATAGTTTCCGGTAATACGGATAAAAAAAGCTTGCCCGGGCAAAAAAGTTATATCATGATATGCTAATTTTGTGACGTAACTATGACATATTTACGTCATCCCACCACGCAGCGGATTGCGCTCACGTGGGTCATGCGTCACCAAAAGTCTGCGGCAGGAAAAAAAAATGTTTGGCAGGTAACTACCGGGAGTTGTAAAGGAGAAGGCAAACATGGCTGAAAGTGTTACTGCTGAAGAAGTACTTCCCAAGAAAGGAGATACTTCAGTGGTGTGGAATTATTTTGGATTCAAATGAGCAGATACAGAACAGACGACCACAGTAATATGCAAGGAGCGCAAGAAGCCTGCAATATCGAAAGGGGGAAATGCGTCAAACTTTTTTCACCATCATGGGTCTTTACCAGGACTGTATGAAAGTCCGGGAAGAAAGTCCAGCAGCTAAAGCTACACAACCAAAGCAATGTAAGGTAATTCAGCATGGAATCTAGGGCTGGGCCATATCATATCGTTCCCGGTAATACTGGTAAAAAAAGCTTGCCCGGGCAAAAAAGTTATATCGTGATATGCTAATTTCATGACGTAATAAGTCAGGGTGCCCGCCCCCTTAACAACCTAGCGCTTCAAAGACCAAACCGAACTGCGCACCTCCACTCGCTAATGCATAGTTCCCATGAGACGTCACATAATGGGCATTTCCGGGTTGTCCGCCATTTTAGTTGGTGATACTTCCACTCCTGACCACTAGTAGCAGCGTAGGTTACGAGCAGTGTATTTTTTGCGGTTGTTTATTTGTAAATAATTGCAATATTTATTTCGTGTTGGGACTGGTTGTACCAATTGAGCAATTGCCAGCAATTGCCAAGCGTAAGTTTTACGTAATTCCGAAAATAAGAAAGCATGAAGGACCAGATACAGAAGCGCTCATCAGTGCCATTGAACGTCGGCGAGTCTGGCTGTGTAAGATCAACCGCAAGGAGGATTTGCCATCGTCAACATCAAAAATATGCTCCGATCACTTCAGGTAAGCCAAAATTGTATGTGATTAACTTAGCGAAACTGTGTGTGTTTGAACAGTTTTTTCATGATCTAGCTCCTCTGTTACTGTCGCTAGCTTAGCAACGCTATTCTAACATGCTAACATCCACACCGTAACACAGACAGACAACAAAGTGCCTCGCTCGTGTTTAGTCTCGACTCTCTGTTGTTAGGAAGCTGCTTGTTAATAATGTATTTTGAACCTTTATTTACCCTGTGACATCAGGCTGACACACGTTAACGTTTGTAGTCAGGCTGTTTGTCTGTTAGCAAAATAACTCATGGACCCACACGACAAACTGTTTCAACTGGTGCATCACAATAAAATTACAGAAACAGTAACACACACTAAAGGTAAAACTATGACATTTACAGCAGTGAAATTATAATAAAAATGTATAAGAACAGCATTAAAATGAAAACACAGGATAAAATATATACATGTACACAAAGTCAGCTCACACAGTATGAAACGCCAGAGAGAACAGATGGGTTTCAGCAGGGACAGATTTATATGAAACTTTCTGAAACTAATCACTGGACGGACATTTACAACTGATAAGCTTTAGGATAACTCAATTTAAGATGGCCCCTATCGCTACCTGAATATATTGGAAACAAAAATGTTTGTATCACTGACAGTTTTACAGTTTTTGAGCTAAAATTTGATGTGGCAGTAACTGAGAGTTCACAGTATGTACATGCAGAGCTGAGAGTACACAGTATACAGTATACGGTAATGCTGTATGTACTGTATACAGTATACGTACACGGTGTATTTATATATACACATTATATTTCAAATAGATAATATTTGAACACTGCGACATTGTCATTGTTTTGATTTTGGTTCCCTTTTGTTTTCATGTATGAATAAGGGCAGCACGGTGGCACAACTGGTAGAGCTGCTGCCTCTCAGCGAGAAGGTTGCCGGTTCAAATCCCGGTCCGGGGCCTTTCTGGGTGGAGTTTGCATGTTCTCCCCGTGCATGCGTGGGTTTCCTCCGGGTACTCCGGTTTCCTCCCACAGACCAAAAAACATGCTTGTTAGGCTGATTGGTGACTCTAAATTGACCCTAGGTGTGAGTGTGAGAGTGGATGGTTGTTTGGTGTGAGTGAGACAGGTCCCTCTTGTAAATGAGTCCCCGTGACTCAACGAGGCTAGCCTGTATAAATAAAGGTTGAATGAATAAAGCATTGGGAATGTGTCTGTTCAGAAAATATTACATTAAAAAGTAACGTTTTGGGTATAACTTCCAACATTTGAATAATTGCTTCTGTTAATTTTTTTATGTTGTTCAGGACGGCTGCACACATGTACGACAGGTCAAACCCAGACTGGGCTCCTACTGAAGTTGACTGGTGCTCACTCCCACAAAGGCAGCTAAGGAACATCAAAGATCGGAGTCTAAGATGAACAGGTATACAAATTAATGTCACTTTTAATAATTGTAATATTAATTAAAAACATATCGTTACTTTGATATTTGAATATTTATAAATATGTAATTTTTAACTTGTAAAAATGATTGCTGTAGTAATGAGATTTCTTTTCAGCAGAAAAGTTGTTGTCTTATTACCTAGACGCAAACATATATATCTGTATACATATATAAACATTTATGTTTATCTTAATTATAGGTACAGACGAGTGAAAGAACGAGTTCGCTCAGAGGAACATCTCCAGTGTGCGCAGGCTGTCCTAGAACTCGGTGCAGTCTCTGAACCTGACCAACCTGAAGTGGAGGAAGCAGTTCCAGTGTGTGAAACGGTTCAGGGTGCAAATGACTGTACAGAATATACACCTGTTTCTGAAAGTCAGGTTCAGTTTGAACTGCAGTCGTTAAGAACAGAAAATATTACATTATGAAATCAGCTAAGTAATTTTCAATTAAATGTAAAAAGCTTTGAGAATAATAATTTCAAAGTAAGATACTACACAGGCCTCCCATCATTCCTCATGTTGATGAGTGTATTTGGTCATGTAAAGGCATACATACCAGTTCCTAAATTAAATACTCATTTTGGTCAATTCGAATGATTTGTGATGACCCTGATGAGTCTTAAACTAAACTGCCCTGTGCAAGACTTGGCTTTTCAAACTTCTACCTCAACGGTTTCCAGGACATTTCTGTTTGTCATCCAGATTTTATATACACGTCTTAAAAAGGTGCTGTATTGGCCACAGCGTGATGAACTGAGGAAAACCATGCCTCTGGAATTTAGAAAACATTTTGGACAAAGAACTGTTGTTATAATTGACTGCTTTGAAGTTTTTATTCAGAGGCCTAAAAACTTACTGGTACGTGCACAGACATGGTCAAACTATAAACATTCAAACACTGAAATTCTTAACAGGCAGGGTTCAGTGTCTTTTCTGTCCAAAGCATGGGGTGGCAGGACTAGTGACAAGTGGATAACTGAAAACTGTGGTTTGCTGTTGAAACTACTTCCAGGTGACCTCATACTAGCTGATCGTGGTTTCAACATACAGGGCAGTGTGGAACCATTCTGTGCAGAGGTGAATATTCCAAGTTTCACCAAAGGTAAAGCACAACTGTCAGCAGTTGATGTGGAAACTTGTTGAAACTGCTAAATGTTTTACTGAATGAATATTTTGTACAGATAGTTTCTCCTTTACAACAGTATTTTAATAGTTGTGTGTTCAAGTAATTTAAATTAAAAATGAAAGACAAATTGTCCATTCATCTTATTGTATTGAATGTAGACTGTTTACTAATAATTTATAAATATACCTGTAGATTTTTAATTAAAAAGTTGTCATTCAGACCGTTGAACAGTAGGTGCCACCGCAGAGCTGGAGTTGACAACCTTGAACAGGAGGAAAATGCCAACGTGTTGGTTTTGAAAATGTCATTGAAACATTTTTAATGTGTAAGTATAAAAAAATAATGGATGATACTTGATAAACTACTTTATTCAAAATAATTAAAACTTAACAGTCCCAGTGTTTCAAAAATAATACATATTATTTGATAAGGTTCATAGCTGGGAAATATCAATTCACATGGCTATCAGAGGAAAGCAAAATGAAAAAGTTCAAATAAATTTCATTAAACACGTCTTATGAAGGCACCAAATTCAAACAAGCAATTATAAAACAATATTTGATATAAGTAATAAAAGAAATGCATAGTTAAAAATATGAAATTGAAAGGTTGGAACTTACAAAATAGCTCTTCTTCAACATTTTCTGCCTACCAAGATGGCAGAAATTCCAGAATTTTAGTCACATGTCTGGGAACTATGTATAGGTTACGCACAATACTATAGCTAAAATGCTAAAAACAAACAACGCACGTCAGCTTCTCTCCATCCAGCTCTAAACTGCAGGTAGTGTACAGACAGCTCCTCCCCCCACCCCTTTCTGAGCTGCGTGTGGCTGTGTCTCCCCCATTTTAAACTGTCGGTAAAACACGCGCAGCTCAACCTGATCACCTTGTTACATGTTCTGGAAGTTACAGCTCATTTAAAGGCAACAAATATTTTGTTGTAGGTTTCATTTATGGTCAACAGATCTTAAGCTTAAAGACCGTGTAAAGTGAAATTAAATGTGTGTTTTTAGTTTGTCACATGGCATAAATATGTGTTATTAATCACCCATATAAATCTGACTGATTAAAAACATTGTTTACCTTATAAAATTAAGTCTCAAAAATCATGAAAAAACATGATTTTGCCTTGCCCTGGAACGCTGGGGGCGTGTCAGTGCGTGGGCGTGGTTTCAGCGCAGCTGCGCTCGTGTCCTGCTCCCTGAGCTGACTGTGTGGAGAGGCAGACAGCAGAGATCCAGTAAACCTGCTCTGTTTTTATCTGAGTTCTGTCTGTAACAGCAGCTACTTTTTCCAAGAGTTACGCTGTTTTTGTAAATAGTTTTCTTGTGTGTTTTTAATCTGGAATGAATAAAAAAAAAAAAAAGAGTTGTACCATGCGGGAATTGAACCCGTGGGGTTTGGGACGGAAGGCAAGCGCTTTATCCATTGACCTATCCAGGCATTACAGATACTTATAAAACCACGCGGTATAAAAACATGTTATGATTTGTACGGGTGCCCTGACCATTGCGACATCCAGGGAAGATGCACGAACGAGGCATAATTGATTAGCTAGCTAACAATGAACAAAATATCTATGCTATTGCTATCTGATGCTATCTGCGATTCGCGAGTGAACGGCTCCACCGAGGCGAATTTATACGGCTGGAGCTGCAGGGGGTGGGGCTATACTAATGAGGACCGCGTGACGAAACGCGGTCACGTTTAAAACACGCCTAAAAAATCCTGAAATAGAAATATGTTTATACACAGTTTGCTCTATAACTCCAAAATTAATTGAGCTACAATTTTGAGACTTTTTACTCATTTACAAGATTACAATTATGACATTTATAATGTTTATTGAAGAAAATGTTGAAATTCACTTTACACGGTCTTTAATTTTATTTAGTTGTTTTAGGAAACTACACCTGCACTTTAGTTTTTGTGGTGGATTTTGTTGATCTATAGTTTGTGCAGACTTTTTCAATCTAAATAACAGATATTTTTTATTTTTTTATTTTATACTTGGAGACTGAATACTTTACTAAATAAAGTAATTTCAGTAAAATTAACCCTTGTTGTCGTTTTTTTAAATTTATATAATACTGCAAAGCAACATGTTAAGTTAATTTTGTCAAATAAATAAATTAGATTTTTTTTATTTTATTTTGTTATATCACGAAATTTATCGTTATCGTGATAATGCTCTGAAATATCACAATATAATTTTTGAGCCATATCGCCCACCCCATATGGAATCGCCGAGTTGTTCGCCAACTGTACCCCCTATGATAAATCAAGCAAGCGCTGGAAAGATATCACTCGAGCTGTCACAATTTGTTTGGCAAAAGATATGATACCAATCCAAACTGTGGAGAAGGAAGGCTTCAATTCAATAATCTTGTTATGAAGCTAGGGTCCACGATACAACCTCCCAAAAAGTTTAATTTAGTTTTTGTGTTGAATTTTGTTCAGTATTTTGTGCAGACATTTTCAGTTGAAATAACAGAAGGATAATTTTTTTATATGTTTGAGACAAGAAAGTTCATATATGTTTGAGACTTAATAATACTGTACTTTACTAAATAAAGTAACTTAAATAAAATTAACCCTTGTTGTTTATTTTAGTTTGTAACGTATCAAATATGACACCAAAGCAGTTTGCCAGGGCAAAATGTTTTTTGCCCTGTTTCTAAACACTACTTATCCAATATACATGTCATTGTTGACTTTTAACTGTATCTACTCAACCGATGTCTGTCTGTTTTTATATATATGTCTATAGAAGTCTGTCTTATCCTGATGGTTTTGAACATCTATTTATTGTGATTTTTCTTTTTGATAAATGCAAATGCTTATTGTTAATTACCATGTGACGTGTGCTGCTGACCACTTGACCAGGTCACCCTTGTAAAAGAGATCTCAATCTCAACAGGCTCTACCTGGTAAAATAAAGGTGATTGATTGATTTTAGTTTATTTTAGAGAGAGAGATACTTCCAAACCCAAAACCGCAATCATGATCATCAATAACAACAAATTCAAATTAGGGATGCACCGATAAATCGGCCGGCCGATCGGCTCCGATTTCCTTAATTTGGGGAGATCGGTGATCGGCCGATCTTTAAATGAGAAGCCGATTTTATCTACCGATTTTATCTGCCTCAGCAAAGGTTGGAAAATCCTGAAAATTTAGGGTGCATTTTGACCTTTTAACACCTGAAAATCAGTATCGGCCAAAATCGGAATCGGCAGGTCAGACTTTCTAAAAATCGGTAATCGGTGATCGGCCAGAAAATTGAAATCGGTGCACCCTTCAGTGAAATAGTGCCTTCTCGTAATGGTTTAACCAGTTACTGCAGACTTCCAGAAACTAGCTATTCGCATGTAAAAGGAGGACATCAGCCTAACAGGGCAGCACGTTGGCACAACTGGTAGAGCTGCTGCCTCTCAGCGAGAAGGTTGCCGGTTCAAATCCCGGTCCGGGGCCTTTCTGGGTGGAGTTTGCATGTTCTCCCCGTGCATGCGTGGGTTTCCTCCGGGTACTCCGGTTTCCTCCCACAGACCAAAAAACATGCATGTTAGGCTGATTGGTGACTCTAAATTGACCCTAGGTGTGAGTGTGAGAGTGGATGGTTGTTTGGTGTGAGTGAGACAGGTCCCTCTTGTAAATGAGTCCCCGTGACTCAACGAGGCTAGCCTGTATAAATAAAGGTTGAATGAATGAAAAAAACAATTGATCGTCACAGCATAGGTCACTGATGGCTGCTTGCTATTCACCAGGGACTGAGTGGCTCTTGACATTCTTTCTCGAGAGAAAGAGACACCAACTATCACACACTTACAATGCTGTTATTGCATCACTCAGCCCTCTGCATAACAACCAACAACAGTATTAGGTTGATGTCTTCTTTTTAAGTGTGAATAGCTATTTTTGCATTCTCAATGAATGCAATGATGTGGAGATGTGAAATGCCAATATTTTATTCAAATAGAACATAGATGACATGTCAAAATGGTGATATTAATGCTAAATAGGTCAATTACACAACCGTATTGCTTATCCACATTATTCCTGAGGGTGTCACTGTAGAAGCGATTTTTATTTTATTTTTTTACTTTATTTAACAATTAACAATACAATAATAATAATAATAATAATGAATTCAATTTATAACGCACTTTTCATTAATGAAAATCTCAAAGTGCTACAAGGAGCAACAGAATTAAATGTCAATAAAACAAATAATAAAACAATTAAAATCAATAACAATATCAGCTAAGATCAAAAGTAGAATCATGAGGAGGTAGAGTATGCTTGGTCGAAAAGAAAGGTCTTCAAGCCGCTCTTAAAGTCAACCACAGACTGTGGGGCTCTTAGACAGTCAGGAAGAGAGTTCCACAGGCGGGGGGCAGCCACACTGAAAGCCCGGTCTCCCATGGTCCTT
Organism: Garcialebias charrua; assembly: GCA_038048925.1. NCBI lineage: Eukaryota > Metazoa > Chordata > Actinopteri > Cyprinodontiformes > Rivulidae > Garcialebias > Garcialebias charrua. The sequence goes on along the minus strand of JBBPBX010017627.1, from coordinate 24,863 downwards.
AATTTGGTTCTCGGAATGTGAAGGAGATTGCTGTTCTGTGACCGCAGCGAGCGGGTGGATGAGTATGGAATAAGAATATCCTTCAGATAATCTGGTGAAGTTCCGTGTAAGCATTGATGTGTAATGAGAGCAGTTTTGTACTGAATTCTGTAGGCGACAGGAAGCCAATGAAGGTTATGGAGAATGGGCGTAATATGTTCAAATTTACGAACTCTCAACAAGATCCTTGCTGCACTGTTTTGAATATATTGAAGTTTCTGAAGGTTTTTGCCAGGGATTCCAATAAACAGGGAGTTGCAGTAGTCGAGCCTGGAGGAGACAAAAGCATGGACGAGCTTCTCAGCATCGGAAAAAGTTAGGGATGGGCGAAGTCTGGAGATGTTTCGAAGATGGAAGAAGCAAGTTTTAAACAGCTTAATGTGATTTTCAAATGTAAGATTGGAGTCCATTTTTATTCCAAGATTAGTAACAGAGGTGGAGAGGGGGATGTCTTGTCCAGAAAAGGAAAGTGTTGTTATAGTAGATGTTTGTACCTGGTGAGGGGTGCCAATCAGTAGCTGTGTTTCCATCCATTTTCATTTCGATTTTTGAGCTAATTTTTGAAATCTCGCAAATATGTAAATACAAATTAATGCGAAGCAGAAGTGTTTCCATCTGCTGGCTTGAAGCGCATCTACCAAGCCACGCACAGCGTCATTACGTCAGACGTCAGCGTCATTACGTCAGACGTGAGCACTGCGCATGTCTACAGTAAACAGGAAGTAGCAGTTGAAAACAGAACCTGGCCACACATCTCGTCAAAATGGAGAGAATATTTCAGGTACGTGTTGCTATCGGTCGAGTTGTATTTATTCTGTCATACAAACTAGTTTTAGCGATGTTACATGTTGTCCGGAGCGGAAACAGCTGATCAGTCACGTGACGTGAATGTTCGCTTCGGCAGCACGAGTCGGCAAATGTGTTTCCATCTGTCGCTGTGCGCATCTGCTCATTTTCGAACATCCCAAAAACCACCTCAAGCGAGCGTATAAACTTTTTGGCGAACTTGAGAAAGTAAATACGGATTTTGCCGTTTCCATTAAGCTTTTCTGCTGCGATACTTCAAAATGCGCACCTAGAAACCTTGATGGAAACACGGCTAGTATGGCCTCAGTCTTGGAGCAGTTTAATTGAAGAAAGTTCTGATTCATCCATGCCCTAATTGCCTCCAGGCAGGCAGAGAGGGCAGTGAGTGAAGATGGAGATGACAAGGTGGAAGATGAGGATGCTCCAGTCCTGATGTAAAGCTGTGTATCGTCGGCATAACAGTGAAAAGAAATGTTGAACTGATTAATAATTTGACCTAAAGGCAGCATGTAAAGGGAAAACAGCAGGGGCCCCAGAACTGACCCCTGAGGGACACCACAGGAGACACCAACTGTCTGGGACGTGGCGTTGCCAAGACTAACACATTCCAGCCTATTGGAGAGGAAAGATTTGAACCAGTCCAGGACTGTGTCGCAGAGACCGACCTCCACATGAAGACGGTGGAGGAGGATACTATGGTCCACAGTGTCGAAGGCTGCAGTGAGGTCAAGGAGGACAAGGATGGAGGGAGAGCCAGTGTCAGCAGCCAAGAGGACATCATTGGTAACCCTCAGCAATGCAGTCTCTGTACTGTGAGCTGCCCTGAATCCAGACTGGAACTTCTCATACAGAGAGTGTTGTTGTAGGTGATCCTGCAGCTGAGCAGCAACAGCTTTTTCCAGCACTTTAGACAGAAAAGGGAGGTGTGAAATTGGGCGGTAATTAGAAAAAATGTTGGGATCCAAATTAGATTTTTTCAGAAGAGGCCTAATGATGGCGGTTTTTAGAGGCAGTGGAACATGACCAGATTGTAGAGACTGATTTATTATTTGAGTGATAAGTGGGCCTATTGCAGAATGATTGGTTTTTATGAGAGACGAGGGGAAAGGATCCAGGGCACAGGATGAAGGCTTCATTTTCTTGATGATGGCCTCCACCTCACTCTGAACAACTTCGTCAAAGCTGTTTAGGGTCCCAGAATGCAGACGGGTGGGTGGCACACTGAGAACGGGGAGGTTGTGGAGCTGAGATCTGATAGTGTCAACTTTGGTTTTAAAAGATGAAAGAAACAGGTCGCATTTTTGAGCAGAGTCCTCAAGAGTTTGCTTAATGGGATTAAGCAGACGAGTGATTGTGGAGAAGAGCTGTTTAGAGTTTCCAGGGCAGGTGTTGATGATGTTAGAATAATATTTGGAGCGTGCTTCTTTAAGAGAATAGGCGTATGCTTTCTGATGTTCTTTATATGCCTGCTTATGCACAGACAGACCAGATGATTTTACACGTCTCTCAATAGCACGGCCAGTTGCCTTCATCTTGCGCAGCTCATCAGTGTACCAAGGGGCTGAGCGCGAGAAAGACACCAGTCTTGTCTTTAAGGGGGCGTGTAGGTCCAGGAGCTCCCGAAGAGATTGGTTGTAGTAATCCACAGAGTCATCTGCAGATGAATGATTGACAGCGGTCAGGGTGTGAAGATCGGCAGACAGAACATCAAGGGAAATGTTTTTAAGGTCACGGAACTGGATGGGTCGTTTTGGGTTTGAAGCAGGCGAAGATGAAGGCACTTCCAGGGAGATGACCCTGTGGTCTGAGACACCCAGGTCATATACAGATAAGTTATTGATGAGTACAGTGTCTGTAATCACCAAATCCAGAGTATGCCCCCTGCTGTGCGTAGGGGCGTCAACATGTTGAGTGAGATTAAGAGAGTCCAGAAGAGACTTAAAATCTGTTGCCAGAGGTGAAGAAGAATTGTCCACGTGGATATTTAAGTCGCCAAGAAAAATAGTCTTCACAGGGGAGGTGCAGAAAAAAGTGAGGAGGTCATGCATCTCTGAGTTAAATGAAACATGCGGTTTGGGAGGTCTATAAATTAATATAACATTCATCAGGAGTGGGGCTTTGAAGCTGAAAGCCAGACATTCAAAAGAGGAAAAGTCCTGAGAAGACAGATGAGACAGTTTTAAATTACTGCGGTAGATTACAGCCAGACCACCACCGCGGCCAGTGCTGCGGGCTCTCTGCAGATAACTGTATCCAGAGGGACACGCCTCATTCAGAGAACTGAACACATTTGGTTGGTGCCACGTCTCTGTAAGACACATGAGGTCCAAGTTCTTCTCCAGAATGTGATCATGAATTAAACATGACTTGTTGGAAAGTGACTGCACATTGAAAAGTTCTAATTTAATACCAGTTGGAATAGGAGCTTTTTGAACCGGTTTAAGCAGACTGAAGTCCACTCCACGTTTTCCTTGCCACTTCGTGCGCAGAGGACTACAAAGGCCTACAGACGCAGCGGTCTGATGACGCCATCGAGGTGCGACACGTCTCTCAGTCCAGACAGCACTAATCGAATCCGAGTTCGCTTGACAATAAACAGTTTTCTTTCGAGAGCTTCTATGGATGTAACGAGGTCTACGCAGAAGTCCCAGTTGTTTGATGGTGGAAATAGAAAGAGGAATGGAGCAGTTGTTAAGTTCAAACAACTGCGAAGCGGAATACGTCAACATCCACGAGCTGGTGGAGGCTAGCACAGAGCTAGCCGCTAGCAGCAGGCCCACGGCTCCGAGAAAGATATACAAGAAGCAGAGAGATGTAACTCGAACGAGCATTACCTTGAAGGAGTACAGGAGAGAGTCCAGAACAGTCCAGAGGACACAGGAAGTTGAGAGAGGCAGCAGGTAAGCGAACAATTAAGTGCAGCTACGTGGTTCTCGAAGCTAAAATTCGTGTTGAAGCTAGCGCGAGCTAGCAGCCCCTACTATTAAAATTCCGGTTAGACTAGGAAAGTTTTCTATCTAATGAATCAAGCAAACAAGTCAAATCTTGGCTTCGCCACGATCTCCCATCCTGAGCAAGCACAATGGCATCAGTGGAAAGGAAAAACTCCCTTTTAGAAGGAAGAAACCTCTAGCAGACCCAGGCTCAGGACAAGCGGTCATCTGCTTTGACCGGCAACTTATAATGTTTGCAGATCCACAACGCAGTCAGAAAAGACAGTTGCTCTAAAACTAACTAACTAAAACACAAAACTTAATCACAGAAAGGTAGAAATGTCCGCGTCCGTTCACACAGGTGCTGTACACAGGCTTGCGCCTGCCGCACTCTGTGTTCAAGAAAGGTAGAAAGGTTCAAAGAAAGGTAGAAATGTCTGCGTCCGCTTGTACAGGTGCTGTACACAGGCTTTACGCCTGTCGCACTCTGCGTTCAAGAAAGGTAGAAAGGTTCAAAGAAAGGTAGAAATGTCTGCGTCCGCTTGTACAGGTGCTGTACACAGGCTTTACGCCTGTCGCACTCTGCGTTCAAGAAAGGTAGAAAGGTTCAAAGAAAGGTAGAAATGTCTGCGTCCACTTGTACAGGTGCTGTACACAGGCTTTACGCCTGTCGTACTCTGCGTTCAAGAAAGGTAGAAAGGTTCAAAGAAAGGTAGAAATGTCTGCGTCCGCTTGTACAGGTGCTGTACACAGGCTTTACGCCTGTCGCACTCTGCGTTCAAGAAAGGTAGAAAGGTTCAAAGAAAGGTAGAAATGTCTGCGTCCGCTTGTACAGGTGCTGTACACAGGCTTTACGCCTGTCGCACTCTGCAATCGAGAAAGGTAGAAATGTCCAACAAGGCTCGGTGAAAAAAAACAGCAGAAAGTAATAAAAAAGGCTTCAAAAAGCAAAAAGTATGAGGAGCAGCGGCAGCCAAGGTGTGCCCGCGTCCACTTCCTCCACAGGTGCTCAGTCACTGACAGGTGACACAAAAGTGTCACAAAACACAAAAGTACCAATTCTTACAATCATCAGTAAGGTGATTCATGACAAAGTGTAAATAAAACCGATAAAGAGCAATAATTAAAAAAAATATATATATAAACTATATCAGGAAATGAAATCAGCCAAGAATCTAAGAAATTTGCCAGCATTTTTTTCATTTACATATTTTAAAGATTTTGCATAGGACTTTAACTCATTCTTCCAGTGGTTCACATTAGGTTTACATTTGAAAAAACGACATTTATGAACATAATGTTTAGCCAATAAAATCAAATTATTGATAGCATATTCATTATTTCCAATCGTGTTAATTAACCCAAATTTAATTTCTTTTGAAGTCAGAGTCAGCTGAATCCCTTTGGATTGGATCCACATTTTAAAATCAAGCCAAATTGTTTTAACTACCCTGCAGTCAAAGAAAATATGTTCCAGGTTCTCACTCTCAGTTTCACAAAACACACAATTCCCAGTGTCCATTTTAAATTTTTTCCTTAGAAATTCCTTAGTAGGATAAATTCTATTTAAGATTTTTAATTGAACTTCTTTGGCTTTAGGCGGGACTGTATATGATAAAAAATTAGTTCTGATCCTTTTGATGTCTGCTTTACTAAAGTCCTTCAGAATATATTGTCTCCTATTTAAATTAGGAGAATAGTGATGCAGTAATTTGTTTCTCAAAAATGTATTGTTGCATTGATAATCAGAGACAGCAACTCCATCAATACAGAGTTGTTTCAGACCAGGGGAAATAGAGAATAAAATATCTTGTCTCACCATAGCCCTAAGAGAGACTGGAATCCATAAGATTATATTTCTCTTCATTATTTAGATCCTGTTTGATACAGCATTGGTGTATTTCTTTTAAAATATTACTTTCATATCTTTTTTGCTCATAATTTTGTTTTTACTAAATTTGATGCTAAATTCTCTTATTTTAAACTTGAGAAATTCCCATTTATTGATGTATCCTATGACCGAGTCATTAAATTCAACTTCATTAATCAATTCTCTAATTTTTTTACAATATTCCTCACATTGTAACAGTTTGGCATTGAATTTCCAGTAGCCCTTTTTGTGTGATTTCTTAACTACAGGTTCCAGATTCAGTTCTATGAAGCAGTGGTCTGAAAGAGGAGCTTTTGAAGTTTCAATTCTTGAAGTGTGATTTAATATAATGTCGCTCCCCAACCAAAAGTCAATCCTAGATTTACAACTCCCATTTGGCATTATGGGTAATGGTGCTGATACCATGTGGATGGACATCTATGCTTATCACGTTATTACTTGATACGTCCCCGTGACTCAATGAGGCTAGCCTGTATAAATAAAGGATGAATGAATGAATACGTATCACGTAATAACGTGATACGTATCACGTAATTACTTGATACGTATCACGTAATTACGTGATAATATCAAGTAATAACGTGATAATATCAAGTAATAACGTGATACGTATCACGTAATTACTTGATACGTATCACATAATTACTTGATACGTATCACGTTATTACTTGATACGTATCAAGTACTGTAATTACTTGATACGTATCACGTTATTACTTGATACGTGTCACATAATTACTTGATACGTATCACGTTATTACTTGATACGTATCAAGTAATTACTTGATACGCATCACGTTATTACTTGATACGTATCAAGTAATTGCTTACCCTTGATTGGTGTGTGTGTGTGTGTGTTGGGGGCAATGTGCAAAGTGTGTGGTCTCCAAGCTCTCTCCACCCTCGCAGAGACGCACGGTTTGCGTGTGTGCGCGCGCACTGACAAGTTTCTCTTCAAAACTATCCATGTCAAAGCAAAAACCGGCTTCTGGAAGAGTAGCGACATCCAAACAAAAAACACCCACAAACTTTGAACCAGTCACACGCTGCAAGCCGCAACCTCCGCGTCTGGGAGTTCTGACTGGGGGCCATGTACAAGACGGCTGTCACCGGGGGATCACAGCAGGAGTGCAGACGAAGTTGCGCAACTTTTTTCACTCAACGGGAGGTAAAAGACGTGTGACAAAAAGTATAAACCAGCCTTAATAAGGAGCTGCAAAAACTCAGTGAAATAGTGCCTTCTCGTAATGGTTTAACCAGTTACTGCAGACTTCCAGAAACTAGCTATTCGCATGTAAAAGGAGGACATCAGCCTAACAATTGATCGTCACAGCATAGGTCACTGATGGCTGCTTGCTATTCACCAGGGACTGAGTGGCTCTTGACATTCTTTCTCGAGAGAAAGAGACACCAACTATCACACACTTACAATGCTGTTATTGCATCACTCAACCCTCTGCATAACAACCAACAACAGTATTAGGTTGATGTCTTCTTTTTACGTGTGAATAGCTATTTTCAGTGTTGCCAGATTGGGCTGTTTACCACCATTTGGGCGGTTTTCATTCTCTACTTTGGGGGTAAAAATAGCTTTGGGCGGGTGGGGATAATTTGGGCGGCTTTGGAATCAGATCTGCAGTTTCTGAGTTTCAAACAATCATTCATCATTATTTCATAGCAAAGCTCCTCTGACCTTTCTCCATCACTGATTGGCTATTATCATCTGCCAGGGCGATCACAACAGAGAAGTGGTGAGGCAGTTTTAGTGGACACCTCGTTGAGTGGGCTGGTCTGTAGCGGCGGTACGTCAGAGCGTCCACCATATTGGATGTGGCAGAACTGCCAGTCAACTGATAGAATGAAATGGACTGTAGTTCGTAAAGCACCGTTCTACAAAGTGTTTTATGTTAATGCCTGTCATTCACACACACTAATTTATTTGAAAAACAAACATGCACCAAGGACAACATTTATAACTTTTAAAGTGATTATTAAAAACGTTTATTCCTTAGGTTATAGGTAAACACTAAACCAACAATATTTTGAGTGTTTACAACTAATTACGTGTGTAACACTATTACTGTGATGATAAATATAGAAATATTCATTAGTGAACATTTAATGTGTAATCAGATCCTGAAATGTGACGTGTTGATTTTCTTAATGAAGAGCACAAACATTCACATTTAACTGGTTTTGCACACATACAGTACAGTATACTGTATATACATAATTTTTTATTATAATTTTTTTTTGTAAATACAGAAGTAAAAAAAAAGAGAAAAAGTCTGTTGGATAAAAGAGAAAACGTTTCTACAATTTTTTAACCCATCCAGAGGACCCAATTTAACTTTTTCTTCCCCCTGCTTGGATTATTGCGCACCTACAGGATGTTGTATGTGATGTGTAAACTTGACACTTTCTGAACAGTCCGTGAACGCAGCTCGAGGCGCGCTCCACTCCCAGTCTACCTGTGTTTAAGTTGGTCATTTACGCACAGCACTCTGGGCAGATTTTCTAATGTGAGTTCATATTAAAACAGTAAATATAACAATATATTGATTTGGCGGGTTTTGGGCTGTTTTAACAGATTTTTGGGCTGGAAAACCTGGGCTCTATCTGGCAACACCGGCTGTAGCTTCCGGGTAGATGACTTTAAGATCTGCATTCTGCCGAGCGTAGTTTTGAGTTTGTTGCTTTCTGCTATATTCCGTGGCAAATCTGCTCCGTGCGGACTAAAGACAAAACGTTTCTACTTTTTTTTTTTTATGTCCAGAGGACCAGACATGGCTTTTTTTTTTAATTACTATTCGCTCTGACACACCGTTTTGCTAACAAGATGAATAAACAACAGTTTTACCAAGAAAAGCAGAGAAACTGAAGGTTTCGGTGCTTTGAGGCTAAAAAAAAGCCGTAATTAACCAACCTCACCATCACTTGACGTTTTGCACATAAATTTATTTCAACCCAGCCAAAAGCTAACACACAAGTTTATCTGGAAAGAATATCATTGAAAGAGTCCGAATGTTTATTATTTACTTGCTCGTGGAGCCTTTGCTTCACTCACTTGAATTTAAAACAAGAAAAAGAACATTGATTGTCCAGCTGCATCCAGATATGCACACCTGTTTGTTTGCTAACACTTAGCTAGCATGATAAAAAGGCTACAAGTCTTGGGATTATCCGTTTCACTGTACTTACCTCCTTTGTTTGACATCGTACGACCGTAAACTGTTGTGATGAAGCCACAACGCCAATAATCCTCCTGGGTGTGCGATGAAACATACGTAAAGCTCGGAAAACAGAACAAGCAAAGGAAACTCCCTTCTTCAAACGTCAGCGCCGACACCCGGAAAGACGCTGATTGGCTGGAATGAAAGTTTGTCTGTATTTCATTGGTTGATTTTTTTTGTCACTTCTGTTGTCGCTTTATACGGCTCTGGTTGTCGCTACACAAATCACGTGACACAGGTCTGGGGTCGGGGGATTTCCTCATAGACATTATATATGATATGATTTCCTTCAGTCTACACGCTTTTTTTTAAATATTTTTATTTTTTATTGTGCTTAATAAGCATTCACACAATTGATTATACAATCAACATCAAAAACACATACAAAAAACAAACAAACAAACAAAAACGAACAAACAAAAAAACCCATGTTGGTGTTGCCAGGCCAGGATAGTCGGAGAAAGTCACACTTACTCGGCTTTTTTGAAAGTTTACTCACTGAACTTTTGGTAGGACATTCTTGCTCTGATATCCAACCAGGTTTCTCTATTTTGAAAATGTTCTGTTTGGTATCTTAGAATTCAAGATGAAAGACTCCTCTGACATTATTTATTATACATATGATATTGTTTATTTCCAAGTTCCATAACCATAAAAGTAAAATGATGAAACCTTTTTTGATCTCTTTGTAAGGAATGTAAAACTGTATCTTGACTCAATCTCAGACTTAAATAACAAAAAGGCTATAAAAACAAAAAAATATGATGTAACTCGCATTTATTTATCTTTGTTTTTTAATTACATCAATATTATTTTAATTGTTTGCTTCCTTTGTTTCCTCTTTCTTTGATATGTTCAGTGTTCTTTAATGTGTATTTTTTTAGGTTGTTGCATTATAAGTAAAGTTCTAAATAAAGATTTGGGATAAAAAAAAACTATCACTACACACTGCACATTTTCCATTGTGTTTTAATTTTACACACATAAAAGTTTGAAGTTTCAACTTTGCAGCATGTTTAGTGAAAATGTCTGCAACCACATCCCTTGTTGAGCAATAAACAATTGTTATCTTGCATCATTAAGTGCAGATCTAACAAAATGATACACAATATCAATATTCTTGCATCTTTGACGACATGCAGGGTTCTTTGACAACATTATTGCTCCTGATTGTCCTCACATGTTGTCACTGGCATGTATTTGCAGTCTTTGTCAGTTCCACAACTGTACAATATGCAAACTTTCCTGTGTTGTTGCTGCCAGAGCCATATATTCTACTTCACATGTTGATGAAGGCACTGTTTGTTGCTTCTTTGACTTCCATAAGAGGTCCATTTTTGTTTAGGCTAAAACAATAACCTGTAGCTTCTGTTATTTTGCTCTGTTGCCCAATCTGCATCCCTACAAGTTGAAGTTTCTCCTCACTTCTCTTATAAGCTCTTGTCCATTGTCCCCTTCAAGTATTCACATGTTTAGCTGTTGTCAGTTTACACTCTCTTGGTTGTGATAAGAGGTGTGAAAGTTTACTTACAACCCAACTGAGATCAGGTCTTGTGCATGTGATAACATGCATCAAACTTACAAGCTCACGATAATGTTTTGGATCCACAAGTTGGTAAATCCCACAGAGAGCTGCCGTGCTTCCAACCAGGATCTCGGAAAAAATTATCTGGATCTATGAAAAGGTGAGCACATGCTATTCCTGACTGAGGCGCACGTTTTAAGTTGTTTCTATTTGTGTTTTTTTTTCTTCTTTTTTTTTCAAAGCTGGTCTTTGAGACCAAAAAAAAAAAGGCTGAAAGAAATACCGTCCAGACAGCACACAAAGTCTGTACAGTTTAGTGGTAAATGTTATTTTCCACTTAGATCTTGGAAATATCTCTTTAAGATATATACAAGTGCATTCAAGTTTTAATTTGTACTTTAATGTTTAATGTTTATGAACAAAAGCAGAACTGATCGTAAAACAACTGTTTCTCATGTTCATTCAAAATATTTGCTGCAGTTTCAAACTTTGGTCACCAGAGGGCGGTGCTGCGCAGACTATCACCTGTTTTTACCTCTGTTTGAGCGTGAACTTGACTGGAGATTCATGGAAGATTAACGTCTTTGGAAGGTATTTTTGGTGAATTTCTGAGAAAGAATGTCCAGAGGTTTTGTGCAGGTTGAAGACCAACATGTTCTGCAGTTTTAAGTACATGTTCGTTTGTAAAAGACCAATTGAACGCTGTGACTTGTTTTGTGGCTCTTGTTGACTCGTTAAGAACATGTCTTTGACATGTGTGGGGTGAATGACTCTCAGCTACTACCACACCAAATTCCAGCCCAACATCTGTAAAGTTCACTGAGTTTTGGCCGTTTGTGTAGGCGCCAAAGTCGATGATCTGTAGCTGCTATCTATTTTATTTTATTTTATTCACCTTTATTTAACCAGGCAAATCCCACTGAGATCACAGATCTTTTACAAGGGAGGTCTGGGCCTGAAGGCAGAACATGCATGTTTTTGGTTTGTGTGGGAGAAAACTTTCATTCATTCATTCATTCATTCAACCTTTATATAGTCAGGTAAATCTCATTGAGCCTCGAGGGCTCATTTACAAAAGCGACCTGCTACAAACTAAAGAATGATGAACAGCAATGGTAGAATTTCCTTAAACAACAAACAACAGAAAAAAAAACATAGGAGAGAAATAGAAAGTGAAATGCAAAGTATCAAAACTAGCAAAACACCACAAGGTAGATGTACAAAATCAAAAACAAGAACATATCTGCAATGGTTTTTGCCAGGATTCCAAAAGATTCTTAAAACCATTTAGAGAGGTCAGGGCCGAGAGCTTCAAATCTTTTTGTAAGATATTCCATGAAGCAGGAGCAGAGTAGGAGAAGGCCCTTTTTCCAAGTTCAGTCCTCACTGATGGAACACTGCAGGTAATCATGTCCTGAGAGCGCACACTGTAGCTGCACTCACGTAAAGACATGTAGGAGGAGATGTATGAGGGCAGCAGACCAAGAAGTGATTTAAAGATGAAAATGTACCAGTGGAAGAGTCTGCGTGAGGTTAATGATGTCCAGTTAACCAGTGAATACAGGGTGCAGTGGTGGGTACGATAATCACAACCAGTTATGAATCTTAGTGCACCATGATAGACAACATCCAACATCTGCAGGGTGCTTGTAGGAGCATTCATGTAGAGAATGTCACCGTAATCAATGGAGGGAAGGAAAGTCACAGATACAAGGCGTTTCCTAACATTCAGTGTTAGACATGATCTGTTTCTGAAAAAGAAACCCAGTTTAACTTTCAGTTTCTTTACTAGGTTTTCCACGTGGAGTTTAAAAGAGAGATGTGAATCAACCAGGATACCCAGATATTTATAGGAATCAACAAACTCAATAGGGACACCATTTGAGGATAAAATCAGAGGAAGATCTGCTGGGACCGACTTCCTACTTGAAAAAAACATCCCTTTTGATTTATCAGCATTTAGAACAAGTTTGAGACGGAACAAATCTGACTGGATGATGTCAAAAGTGGATTGCAGTAACTGGAAAGCCTTGGCTACTGTTTTAGCTTGGCAGTAAACAACTGTATCATCAGCATAGAAATGTAAGGATGCATCAGGGATGCTCTGACCTACATGAGCTATGTAAAGTGTAAAGAGGCCTAGGGTTGGTCCTAAGACTGAGCCTTGTGGTACACCATTTTTAACCATTAAGTAACTGGAAGAAGTACCGTTATGTTGAACACATTGCATCCGATTGGACAGATAATTAGAAAACCAACCAATGGTGTGATCAGAGAACCCAATTTCTGAGAGCTTATGACACAAGATGTTATGATCCACTGTGTCAAAAGCTTTAGACAGGTCTAAGAAAAGTGCAGCACAATAGTCCTTAGCATCCAATGCTTCAACAACGTCATTAAGAACCTTCAGAGAAGCAGTTGTTGTGCTGTGTTTTTTCCTGAAACCAGATTGATGGAGAGGTAAGATGTTAAATGAGTCCAGATAATTTTTGATCTGAGAGTTTATCAGTTTTTCTAGAACCTTGGCTAAGATGCAGAGTTTAGAGATCGGTCGATAATTGTTCAGTGAGGTGGGGTCACCTCCCTTCAGCAAAGGAAGAACAAAGGCTGTTTTCCAAGCATCCGGAATGGTGTTTTGGCTTATGGACAGATTAAAGATGTGGGTCACAGGGACTGTGATGATATGAGCAGCCAGCCTTAAGAAATAAGGTGGAAGTTCATCTGGACCTGCAGATTTTTTAGGATCAAGATCATTTAACAGTTTATTTACCTCACTGACTGAGAACGGAGAAAAAGAGAAGGTGTGATTAACTGAGGATTGACTTGTAGGAGGGATTTGATTTGTAGAAGTTTGATTATTAGATGAAGTGGCTGATTTTCCATTTGTAACTGTGTCAAATAATGAACTAGAAGCAACAAAATGTTTGTTGAAACAGTTAATAATAATAATAATAATAATAATGAATTCAATTTATAACGCACTTTTCATTAATGAAAATCTCAAAGTGCTACAAGGTGCAACAGAATTAAATGTCAATAAAACAAATAATAAAACAATTAAAATCAATAACAGTATCAGCTAAGATCAAAAGTAGAATCATGAGGAGGTAGAGTATGCTCGGTTGAAAAGAAAGGTCTTCAAGCCGCTCTTAAAGTCAACCACAGACTGTGGGGCTCTCAGACAGTCAGGAAGAGAGTTCCACAGGCGGGGGGCAGCCACACTGAAAGCCCGGTCTCCCATGGTCCTTAATTTGGTTCTCGGAATGTGAAGGAGATTACTGTTCTGTGACCGCAGCGACCGGGTGGATGAGTATGGAATAAGAATATCCTTCAGATAATCTGGTGAAGTTCCGTGTAAGCATTGATGTGTAATGAGAGCAGTTTTGTACTGAATTCTGTAGGTGACAGGAAGCCAATGAAGGTTATGGAGAATGGGTGTAATATGTTCAAATTTACGAACTCTCAACAAGATCCTTGCTGCACTGTTTTGAATATATTGAAGTTTCTGAAGGTTTTTGCCAGGGATTCCAATAAACAGTTCAGGATCTCGTGCTTATTTGACACAGGAACAGAGTCAACAAGAAATTGTGATGGGAGGTCAGATGATTGGGGGGTGCCTGAGAGATTTGATGGTTTTCCAGAATTTTTTAGGATCGTTTAGATGTTTGGAGGTCTGAGATAAGAAGTAGTTACGTTTTGCGGCTTTGATGGCAGTTGTGCATTTATTCCTCAGCTGCCGAAATTTCAACCAATCAGTGTCTGAGTGTGATTTTCTTGCTGCGGCCCAGAGATGATCTCTCCTGTGCAGGAGGTCAGCTAGTTCAGGAGTAAACCAGGGGCTGTCACGGCCCTTTATCCTGAACTGCCGGAAAGGAGCGTGTTTGTTTACAAAGAGAATGAAACTATCATGAAATAATTCCAAGCGGTGTTCACGTCGTTGATTAATAGAATACGTTGCCAGTCAAGAGTGTGATAGATCCCAAAGGAATGACTGTTCACTGAAATGTTTCAAATCCATTTTTTGAATTATTCTGGGCTTAGCAGGTGGAAGTTTAGTGGATCTACAGAATGATCACTCAAAATGTTAGCAAATACACCTGTACCCACACAAGCACGAGAAAAACATGCAAACTCCACACAGAAAGACCACCGGTCCAACCGGGGATTGGACCCAGGATCTTCCTGCTGTGAGGCAACAGTGCTAACCACTGATCCATCGTGCTGAAATCTGGAATCAGGTTGACGCCAAAAGACAATCAGTTGTAAATCTACATCTAATGATTTTTTCCTGTGTTTCATGGAGTATTTTATTAACAGAAAAACAGAGTAAGAGGTCAAAAAAGGCGTTCAATACAGGATCAACTGGACTTTATTTGTTGCAAAAAACGTTTCGACTTCTGTCCAGAAGTCTTTTTCAATTCTGAATGAATGAAAGCTGTGAGAACGAGAAGTTTTATACAAGCCACGCACCAACATATGAAATTGGAAACTGAAATAACACCACAAAATACCTAACATGTGGTGTTATTTCAGTTTCCAATTTCATATGTTGGTGCGTGGCTTGTATAAAACTTCTCGTTCTCACAGCTTTCATTCATTCAGAATTGAAAAAGACTTCTGGACAGAAGTCGAAACGTTTTCTGCAACAAATAAAGTCCAGTTGATCCTGTATTGAACGCCTTTTTTGATTTTATCATGTCCTGGACGACTGAGAATCTTCACCAGCATAGAGTAAGAGGTAATAGTCCTGCGAGTCTGATCCTGCGTAGTCAGCTGGTCCTGAGTATCATTTAGGGATCAGTGTTGGCTGCTGAATTTCAGCTCACAACACTGACAGTGTTATGTAGCCGGACGGGTATGGATAAAAATAGGCAACTTTAGTTTAAAAAACTATTTTTAATAAAAAAATGAAATTGGTTAAAATAACTTCACTAAAACAGTTACCCTTAAGGCACACAGACCCGTTGCAGATGAGGCATGAGACAAGTTCACACAGACACCAATAAATTGCACAATTGTTTGTTTAATTAAAAAATACTAAATTTTAAACCCAATCACTTTAAAAGGCAGTTATAACTCCAGGCAACAATAAAAGTGCAATTCAGTGTAATGTTCTAAAAAAAGGAAAACCTCACAGGCAAATCGTACCCCACAACAGAATTAATACCACCGCCTGAGAGATGTTCGATTAATCAAGCCGCAGCAGTCCAAAGAGTCTGTCCTGGAAGAACCACAGCGCCGTAGTAGACGCCACTCACGCTGGCACCAGGACGATTAGTCCGGGCTGAACATCAGTCGGCCCCGATCAGCCACACAGGACGGGTGATGCAGCCAGCCTTACGCCGGCCAGAACAGTGGGCATTAAACCAGTAGCCAGGACGACAAGACGACAGCCAACGGACAGTCCAAATGGGAGGTGATGCCAGTCAGGACAACCCGCACAGCAGGTAAATAAACTGTCAAGGACAAACAGCAGCAACTAACAAAAAAATAAATATTAGAATTAAAATCTAAAAGCATTTAAAAACAAAAGAAGAAAACTAGGGCTTTACTCACCACCGCTGTGAGACGATAGATCTGCAATATAACGTCTTTAAACGCACTATCTGAGTGTGCATTGATTTACAGCTGGCGTGCCACGCCAACAAATGCCACGGTCTGAACCGGAAGAAGAATGATGTGAAGTCAACCAATGAGGGAGACCCCTTTATATACAGGCAGCCAGCACCCGACCCAATCATATCTCAGCACTTGTGGTACGTTCAAAGCCTACAGGGCACATTGCCACATCCATCCCCCCAAACTGCATCGACGCCCCGACGATGGTCTAATTTAACACCAGGGTCGAAATACAGCGGTCATGGTCTTAGATGAAGGTGTTTGTCTTACTGCTGGCCTTGGAAGATGATAGGGATTACAATGCTGGCCAGCAGTTGATCGTGTTGATTTACGCACAGACACCTCGCTGGAACCAGACTCTGCTGCTGGTACAACTGGTAGTGAGGTAGGTTGATTCACCGTCATGCCAGAAGGATTCACAACAAGTCCTGAAACCCCAGGAAGAGCATCAGAAACCACAGCAGCAGGCGGGGCAGGCGGTACCTGCTCCCGAGGACTTAGCCTCAAGAACAAATCATCGTCTAAAACAACTCGTCATCTGAACCAGTGCAATGCTCAAAAGATGCACCTTCAACAGAAACTGGATTAGGTACATCAGCACCAATCCAGGCCTTTAGCAATGAGCGATGTACCCTCCTTTCCCTGGTTGGTTCATGAACTGGTGCCACTGAATACACTACACCACCCTCTCTTGGGACTTGCTTAAAGGTTCAGTATGTAATTTCTGGAACACGCTGGAACTTAGGAAAATTTTGAACAGAGACACGTTTCTGGTCCCTCCCCCTCAGAGCCATATATGGCTCTGTTACCCTTGCTTTGCTGAAATTCAAATTCAAGCTCTGTTTTTATTGGCTGGTTACAAACTCTGTTTTTATTGGCTGGTTAACGGCGTGTCACTGTGGCTTTTTAGAAATGCTTTTAGAGAAGCAAGGGGACAATAGTTTTTTTCAGAGATTACTTGTCTAAAATCAGTATGTCAGGAGGTAGTGACAGAGTGAAGAAGTATGTTAAAAATATATTGTTAGAAAAGTTACATACAGCTCCTTTAACTATATGAGTCACTGAACTCCACAAATCTTGAGTTTTCTGACAACCTTTACTCCCCAAATTTCGGATCAACACAAGCTGGCCCTCCTGAAGAGGAGTTTCTGTGATGTTCATATCATGATGAGCTTTTCTGCATTCTGCAGAAGTCCTCAGTTTTTGTCTAGCACCCTCAAATTCTATTTGCAAATGAGTCTGATGTTCTCTGACCCACTCATGAACAGTTCCTGCAACAGGTTTTCGAACACTTCCCAACAGAAAATCAACTGGAAGAAGTGGTTCTTGACAGAATATTAAGAAAAATGGTGACTCACCCGTTGATTGATGAGGAGTGGTGTTATAAGCATAAAGCAACTGGGGCAAGCAAGCACTCCAGTCTCGTTTCCGGGACGGGGCAAGGTTCTCAACAAATTGTGAAGCGTCCTATTAAAACGTTCGCATTGCCCATTACCAGCTGGATGTTAAGGCTTGGTACGAGATTTAATAATACCATACAGACTACAGGTAGTCCCCAACTTACGAGCGCTCTGACCTACGAGGTTCCGGACTTACGAGCTGGCGAATTTTTGGAAAAAACGCAAAAAATACCGAGTTTTTCTGTGATTTTTCACCACAGTTCGTTAGCTAAACATGTGGACACACGTTTCCGATCATTTTTATGCACTCGTAAGCAGTTTTTCGATGAAAAACGAGTGTTTGTAGTCGCGCTAGCTAAACCGTTCCAACTTACGAGCGAAATTCCGGACTTACGAGACACGTGGCGGCCGTTCCAAGTTACGAATTTTCGCTTTACGAGCGCCTCGTTGTAACGGAACTCGCTCGTAAGTCGGGGACTACCTGTACAAAGCTGTTGGATCAGAGTGCTTTCAAAGTTGCAGCCCTGGTCTGAATGGATGCGTGCTGGTACTCCAAATTTTGAAAACCACTCCATAACCAGGACCTGCGCCACAGTAGCGGCGCGCTGATCTCTAGTTGGGATAGCCAACGTGTACTTGGAAAAAACATCAGTCATCACCAATACACTCTCTAATCCAGAGGAAGTTGGTTCTAACAATGTAAAGTCAATCACCAAAATGTCATTTGGTTTTGATGCAAGCAAATGACCCATAAAGCCCCGAGCAGGTGGCTGGCTATCCTTGGCAACCTGGCACCGCTCACAGGTCTTGCACCAACCTGCTACCTCTTGTGACATACCTGGCCAATAACAGCGAGACCTTAGCAACGCCAAGGTCCGTTCTACCCCCTGCTGCCCATGCTCCTAATGAACCTGGGTCAAGATGTCCTTAGTCAGGACATTTGGCAGGAGAAGTTGATACACTTTCCCACCGCCATCTGGACGAAATATTCGCCGATACATTAGACCATCCAATTCGGCCAAGCGACCCCATTGGTTGAGCAATACAAGGGCAGACTATGAAAGCCCTTGCCGCTCATCACGATTTGGCCGCTCCTTCCTTTCCCAGAAGACAAGGACTTCTTGAAGGACCGGATCAGCCTGCTGGAGAGCACAGAGATCATCAGGGGCAAGAGAGGGAAAGACAATTACAGAGGACTGGATGGCTGGTGTTTGCTCACTCTGCACAGCTAGCAACAATGGCTGAGGCACAAGAGTACCTGAACCCAAAGAAGTCACTTCCAGTGGAGCCGGCCAAGGCTGGCGAGAAAGAGCGTCAGCATTTTGATTAGACTTACAGATCGATACTTCAACTCAAAGTTAAAGGAAGCAAGCTGGGCTGCCCAGCGATGTTCCACTGCTCCAAGCTTAGCCGTATCCAAATGGCTCAGAGGATTATTGTTGGTATAAACAATACGCCGATGACCCAAAATATAATCTCTAAATATTTCTGTCATGGCCCATTTCAGGCCCAACAACTCCAATATCATTGAGCTGTAATTTGACATGTTTCGCTCGCTAGGTCTTAACCCGCGGCTAGCAAAAGCAATGGGTCTTATCCTCCCCTCCTGTTCCTGAGACAAGACCGCTCCCAAACCACAATGGCTTGCATCCACCTCCAAAACAAAAGGGAGGAAGAAATCGGCACAAGCAAGGACCAGAGCAGACATGAGCTTGGTCTTGATAGCCTCAAAACTGTTGACACTCCTCAGTCCAAGCTCCAACAATACTCTGGGCACCCTTCTTTTTAGACATTTTACCAGCTAGCTCTGCAGCTCTACGATGCAAGAGGGCAGCCATCTTAGCTAAACCTTCCACAAACCTTCAGTAGTAGCTAGCAAATCCCAAAAAGGAACGTAGCTCAGTGGCTGTGGTGGGCACAGGCTAATTTGCTACCACCTCAATTTTAGCGGGGTCAGTGGCTACTCCCTGGTCAGAAATTACGTGGCCCAGGTAGTGCACCTTCCGCTGGAAAAAATGGCACTTACTGATCTTGGCTTTAAGGCCCTCCTTTTGAAGCCGTCCCAACACCAAGTCCAACCACTCAAGATGCTGCTGTACTGAGGATGAAAACACAACGTCATCTAAATACAGCAAAAGAGATTGGCATTGCTGGTCACCAAAAATGCGCTGCATCAAACATTGAAACGTACTCGGGGCATTGCATAGGCCGAAGGGCATGTGATTCCACTCAAAAAGCCCAAACGGTGTACAAAAGGCAGTTTTATGGCGATCGCTTACTTTGACAGGAACCTGATTATAACTGGCCAAATTCATAGTGGAAAACCACCGGGCCCTTGTCAAAGCATCAAGGGACTCTTCAATACGCGGGAGTGGAAAAGCGTCCCTCCATGTCTTGATGTTAAGTTGACGATAATCAACACAGAGCCTAAGGCTGCCATCCTTTTTACGAACAAGCACAATTGGTGACGCATAAGGGCTGGAGCTTTCACTGATGACATTTGCTGCCAAAAGCTGGTTTATGTGCTCCTTCACAAGTTCATACTCTGATGGAGGGATTCGACGGTAACGCTGCCGAACGGGAACATCGTCAAGAAGGGGAATGTCATGGCTGATCAGTTTGGTACAACTCAAATCCTGATCATTAGTAGCAAACACGGAAGTGTATTTACCCAACAATGCTCGCACTTGATCCTGCTCCTCCGCAGACAAAGATGGTAAATCAATTCCCTCTACCCTTTCCACGATAGGAGCAGCAACTGTTTGGGAAGATACATTTGCAAAAAATGGAACTTCAGTCACACCCGCTGGAAGACCCACCACCCCAACACTATTTAAAGTTCCCACAGTGGTACAAGTGTAAAGCAACACATCTGTGTTGCCCATATTTGTCACTGGGATGTAAGCAGTCCCCTGAACAACTTGAACCAGAGCAGGAGATGCTAGCAACCCCACTGGTAAACCAGACTCAGAGGGTTCAAACAAGACAGGGGTGCCTAAGTATTTCTCATAGCAAGTGGTAGGCACAATTTTTATTGCACCTCCTGGAATGCGGCAGGCCTTCCTGCCTCACACCCTAACCTTACTAGGCTGCTCAGGAGTATGCTGCATTTCAGCTGCATGACATTTCTGTAGGGCATGAACCAGGGGTTTGGGAGATGACACCACAGGGGTAGCATTGAATAGAGCATCACCATGCTGTCTAAACAGCTCTTGATAGCACTTATTTATGACGTTCATCCCCAACACACAAGGAACTGAAACTAAAACACCATCAGAAGGATTTTTCACCACCAGCACCTCACAATGGGGCACCAGCTTGCCACACAGTTCAATAGACACTTCCAAATAGCGATATAAGGAATAGGGAGAGCATTGGCTGCTTTTAGCTGTAGCCAGTGGCAGGCTTTCAACCGCTCTTCTCCCCAGGGCTTGAAGAATTCAGAAAAGAAGCCCTCTGTAATGGTGGACACCATTGAACCTGTGTCAACCAGGCAAGGCACCTTCACTCCAGCCATATTCACTGTAATATGTGGACAAGAAGCAATTAAGCAATTAGTTGAGGTGCATCTGCTACGCATAGAGCATTAGTCAAGCCCATGGATGCCCCACCCGAGCTGTGGCTCTGCAACTTAGTGGGTGGGTACTAGTTTTCCAGAAGCTGGCTCCCCTGACGTGACCCTGACAAAGATGGCTGACGGAAAGCAACATGTGGCCCCCGCATTCCCTAGCAATATGTCTGGGTTGTTGGCACCGTCGACATATGGGACCTCGACGCGGGGAGCAGCTGCGCTCTTGTGCAGTTTGGAGAAGGGCAATGTTTTGAGTAAGCAGTTTGAGCTGCTCCTGTTGTTGTTTCAAAAGCTCTTTTAGTTCATTAACCTCTGTTTGGGTGGGGCTAGCAATAGCTGGTGACCCACCATGCACAGCAAACTGAAAACTGGGCACTGAAGGCAGAGAAGTGCTCTGGCTCCGCATACTAGCTGGCAAACCCTCTAATTCCCACCTCATTGCCTCACCTCTAACATCAAGCAGTGTTGCTACCAGTTTCAGACAAACATACTGTTTTGGCGCACGACGGAGCGCACCATCAAGGACATACTCTACAAACTGGTCACGCAAGATAGCTTCAACATTAGGCATGTCCCTAGGGGCCTGTGCTTTTACTTTCTCTATGAGGCTCATCAAAGCAAGGGAGAACTCTTGTAATATGTGACTGGCCGTGGCAAAACCAGGAACAAGTCTCCCCTGGGTCATTTTGAGTTATTTACAGAATCTTAAAGTGTGGGTTCTAAGCTATCCGATGATGCCAAACACATGTCGCTCAAAAAAAAAATGAAGAAGATACAGCCATTTCAATGTTGGCAATCTGCAAATAAGATTAGGGAGAAAACAGGCTTCAAAGTTTTGGAAGAATGTCCCCATTCCAGAAGCATTACCTGGGGGTGTTAACAATTGCTGTTCATTTACATTAATTTGCGTTAACCCAACCCCCAGAACTGACTGTCAACACAGACTCTGCCTAGGAAGGTGTGCAGAATTTCAGCTTTGCTGGCAAATAGGGGTATGAATCTCTCAGTGTCTGGAGAATTGATTTGATTCCGATTTTTGGTATCACGATTCGATTCAAAATCAATTTTTCGATTCAGAAACAATTTTTGATTCAAAAATGATTTTTCTATTAAAATGGTCATAAATTTAGTTTCAGCTTTGTAACTGACAAGCTGAAAAGAATAAACAACAATGTAAACAAATGGAGCATTTATTTAAAACAATAATTTTAAACTGAGAATATTAAACAACAATGTAAACTGAAGGAAAATACACACGCTTAGATGGTCTATATGTTAATCTCATTCTGAACTAATACACACCTGTTATATAATTAATAAATAGGTGTTCTATAATCAAGGTATTTACAATAGTTTTACAAATGTTCATGCAATTAAACAGCATTATAATGCACACTTTTAGATCCAGCAAAGAGAGGGTTAACAGCTCTTGGGAGCAGAGATGCACTTTGTGTTTTGCTTTGGCCGACACAGACTTTAAGGGGGATGGGACACACATTGACTTCTGAGCACTTATAAAACAAACACACACTTGGTCATCAATTAGTGTACACACACTTGGTCATCAATTAGTGTAACTGGACATGAATTACATGAATTTACATTAAAGAGAATACACTAAACACATGGATCTGACCCTTTTCAAAAGAGCTGGTTTTCAGAGCAGACCTCTGTCCCAGCCATAAAATCTCCAAGGCCGTAAAACAGATAAACAAGGGAGCTCCAAGGCTCCTTATCAGGCCCTAAGCCAATGAAAAACGAGAGAGGCTCAAAGCTGCATTTTATACTCCCAAGAAGAGCCAGACATCTTGAGCACTTTTTGAGAACAGCGCGTCGGACAGGTCGGTGCTCAATATGGCTCACAATAATTTGTGCACAAATGATTGTTTATGCTGTAACTGTAACCTGTGTTGATCCAAATAAATCTTGATCTTTTTTACATGAGAGCCTGGTCATTTCGAACACCGTCGAAATATCTCCTTCAAAACCAATGGAACATTTATTTGAAACAATAATTTTAAACTGAGAATAACAACAATGTAAACAAATGGAACATTTATTTAAAACAATAATTTTAAACTGAAAACATTAACAACAATGTAAACAAATAGAACATTTATTTAAAACAATAATTTTAAACTGAGAATATTAAACAACAATGTAAACCAATGGAACATTTATTTGAAACAATAATTTTAAACTGAGAATAACAACAATGTAAACAAATGGAACATTTATTTAAAACAATAATTTTAAACTGAAAACATTAACAACAATGTAAACAAATAGAACATTTATTTAAAACAATAATTGTAGGTTCTGTACTTTATCAAAGTTTTTGAATCATTTGATATTCATACCAAAAATACAAACAAATAATACAGGAATGCATTAAATGCTGTAACTTGAATTACCAGTACTGTATTAGGTTAGCTTAGTTGCCTGGATTCCTCTAAAACAATAAAATAAAAATATAGGAACAAATAATTCATCCATCCATCATCTTTAACCACTTCTTCCTTTAAGAGTCATGGGGCTCACTGGTGTCCATGTCCAGTCATCACTGTGCGAGAGGCGTGGGACACCTGGACAGGTCTCCAGTCCATCACATACAAATAATTCAAAATATACAGACAAAAACAGACTTCAGCCTACCAAAGTGTAGTAACCTTTAACTCAAGCATTATAAGAGGGGGACAATAATGCTGTCATTGCTGGTATCACTCAGCCCTCTGTGAATAGCAAACAACCATCAGGGTGCTAACGATCCATTGTTAGGCTGATGGTCCTCCATCATGTGAGCAGCTGGTTTCGGCTGTCATCAGCAAACTGGTTCATCCACTGTGAGAGGGTGTTAAGACTGAGCTGAATACCAGACTTAGCTTTTTTAGATTTTTGTACCTGGATTATTGAGCATGCATCAGGGTAAAATTAAACATGTTTAAAAATTGATTTTGGAGCATTTAGAATTGATTCTGAATCGCCAGGACTAAGAATCCAGAGTCTTTAAAAAATCTATTTTTTCCTACACCCCTACTGGCAAACTTCCTTTTGATCTTTAAAAAAACAACATTAATACAAAGAATTGTATTTTATGTTATTGTGACATGTTTTACACATTAATAATGTTAATTGTTTTGTTACAGCCCACCCCAAAAAATAAGGGTCACAACTACAGTAGTCAAGTCAAGTCAATTTTATTTATATAGCACAGTTAAAAGGGTCCCCGGTTCAAATCCCGGTCTGGGGGCCTTTCTGGGTGGAGTTTGCATGTTCTCTCCGTGCATGCGTGGGTTTTCTCCGGGTGCTCCGGTTTCCTCCCACAGTCCAAAAACATGCATGTTAGGCTGATTGGTAACTCTAAAATTGACCCTAGGTGTGAGTGAGACAGGTCCCTCTTGTAAATGAGTCCCCGTGGCTCAACGAGGCTAGCCTGTATAAATAAAGCTTGAATGAAAAAAAAAAAACAGATAAACTGTTATCAAGGTGCTTCACACACACAACATAAAAGAGGTTTAAAAATTTAATGAACAGTATCACACACCAATGGTAAAAATTATGATATTAACAGCAGTAAAAGTATAATAAAAATGGTGTTAAAGGTAGGGGAGACCGGGTATAGTTGTAACATGGGGAGAGTTGTAACACCACCAGTTCCACCAATCAGGGATAAGATAGGATTCACATGATCATTTCAGTGTTTACCCGCTTCCTCCACAATACCATATTGTGATTGTCAAGTCTGGAAACAGGTACATGCAGATACTAAGGAGAAAAAACTGATTTTGAGGTAAGAAAGTAAATTTTTTGACCATGACTATATTTTGTTTAGTACTTATACTGTT
>JBBPBX010017626.1:28711-39170 GCA_038048925.1 Garcialebias charrua | reverse complement strand
GGTCCATCTCTGCACAAATGCTGAAATGTGTATTTTTTTAAAGCCTGTACCTGATAAGTTTTTTATTATTAGTCAGTGTTTTGTGATGACATCATATCTTACAGCAGGTAAATTTGTTTTGTATTTTGCTACTTAAGTTTAAAGTTTTGTGAAATATTGAAAAAAAAAGTTTTTAGTTCACAAGCAGTCTTTTAAAAAACCTGCAATAAATGTTTAGATAATCCTGAGTAACTTTTAAAATTAAAACACGTCAGGAAGATGTACTTCAAAATATTTTCTTTTGAAAAAGACATTTCGCGAATCAAAGAAACTTTTACAACAAAAGACAAAGCAGCAGTTGGATAGTTTTTACTTTAATCAGCTCAAAAACAAGGGCATGAATTTTTAGAATACATTTTCATCAAGTGTACGTTTCCTTAACATTAATTAACATCAACTCCTCGTGGATCTTTTCAATTGGCTTTGATGGTTTGATCGATCCAGTCTATAAACTTGGAAACTCGAGCGTAGACGCCGGGCTTCATGGCGTTGGCACATCCCAGACCCCATGATGTCACTCCCTGCAGGACGTACGTGTTTTGAGCGTAACAAACTAGAGGACCGCCGCTGTCACCCTGCAGGAAAAAACAAAAACTTATCTGATAACAATGCACATTTGGACAAATTTTAAAGATTTATCTTAAAGTCTTCCCCTAGTATTAAACATTTTATTTAAATCCTGGGCTTCAAAATGGCTTGAGTGTTGTTTCTCAAAACTTGATCAGTGGGTATCAACAGGCTTCACACAGTTTGCTCTTTATTTATTCTTTTTTTTTTTACATCTAGCTACTTTTGCACACTTTCAGCTGATTTGATATTTTGTACATCAAAGCATTCAGATCAGTTGGGAGACGGTAACTTATGCAGTTGTCAAAATATTGTCATTTTGCAATACGAAAAAAAGAGGAATGCTTCACAAATTTGCATATCATCCTTACGCATGCGTGTTACTTCTGTAGCAGTAGCGCATATACTAAAATTGGAACAACACAGAGAAGATTAGTATGGTCTCCCTTATAAAAGGGTGTTACATTTACCAAAGCTGATGACTTCTGTTTTATTTTCATTTGAATTCAGAAAATTTAGTTTTAACCAGATTTTAATGTCATTTAGACAGTTCAAAAGTGGATCCAGTAGAGTGACCCTGTCTGACTCAATCGGAAGATATAACTGGGTATCATCAGCAAAGCAATGAAAAGGAATGTTGTGTTTTCTAAAAATTGACCCCAAAGGCAACATGTACAGATTAAAAAGCAGTGGACCTAAAATAGACCCTTGAGGGACTCCACAGATCAGAGGAGCTGGAGATGAAGAACATTTCCCTAAGTGAACAGAAAAACTCCTTTCAGTCAGGTAGGATCTAAACCAGGATGGAACTGTGCCTTTGATACCGACCACCTTCTCAAGTCGTGCCAACAAGATGTTGTGGTCCACAGTATCAAAGGCAGCAGAAAGGTCTAAAAGCAATAAAACAGCAGAGCTTCCTGCGTCAACAGTTAAAAGAAGGTCATTAAAAACTCTTAAAAGGGCTGTCTCTGTGCTGTGGCCTGATTTAAAACCTGACTGGAATTTTTCACCAAAGCTGTTGGCAGTTAAAAACCTCTTAAGTTGATTAAAAACAACTTTCTCTAAAAAAAATTGACAGAAAAGGCAGTTTAGAAATAGGTCTGTAATTTAAGAGCAGTGTTGTGTCTAGGTTTTTCTTCTTTATGAGAGGCTGCACCACAACATGTTTAAAAGAAGCTGGAACACAGCCAGATGACAGGGACATGTTAATCAGGACAAGAACTAATGGACCAAGAGTGTTAAAAACGTCCTTATACAGTCGAGAGGGAACACAGTCCAAAGGTGAGTTAGAAGGCTGCATGTGATCTACGTCCTTTAAAACAGTTAAAGTCACAAGCTTGAACAGTTCAAAGGCAGCTGAGGATGGAGGAAGTGAGGATGGGTCTGTGTAAAGTTGTGTTGAGGAGGGTCTTAGAGCAGTGATTTTATCTATAAAAAACCTTAGAAAACTTATAGCCCTTTCATAAGTCAGATCCGCGCAATTCCCGCACAGACCAGTCCGGCTTTAATCCCCCTCGGGTCATTCATAAAACAAAGTTGAATCTGGCCACGGTCCGCCCTCAATGGAGCATTCACAAAACGATTGGCAGTGCGGGTTGAAAAGAGGCGTGGTGAAAATCTGCAGCTCAGTGGACGTGGTGCCTGCGTGTTTAACGTGGAACCGCAGAGGTGTCTGTAAACAAACATGGCGACGCTAGCGAACATCGTTGTGCTTATCCGAATGCTTTTTTTTTTTTTGCTCTCGCATCAATCCGCTCCAGAAGGGCCCCATCCTTCACTGTACCGGTAAGTCCCTTATTAATTTCCTCCTCTGCGCGCAGAGACAGGAGTACACGGGTCTCGGCATCACCCCAATTAGTCATTTCCGTGATGATCAATAAAAAAAGAAAAAGATTCGGCGAAGAATAGCGAGTGATGCGCAAGCGAAATACAAATATCATGTTCTTGTTTACACATTTAAATAGAGCGCGACAGTGGGTGCCGGGAGAGTACGTGGGAGAGTACGTCATTATTCAAATCAGTTTGAAGCCGCAGCAGCCCGACACCTTTCACAAGTCGACAGATCCGGGCTTAATACTACCTCTGCTCACGGATCAGCGGCGCATCAGAGGCGAGTAAAATTAACTCGCCAAGCCGCGTTTGTGTTTTTTTTTATGCTCGTTGGAGGACTGAACACGCATCAGACACGGATTGAGCTGTTTTATGAAAGGGGCTTTAGAAAGCTTATATACGTACAAAGTACAAAAAATGATAACTCTTCCTAAATTTAGTGTGCGCGACTTATAGTCAGGTGCACTCTATTGTCCGGAAATTACGGTATTACGGCCAACATTTGCAAGTAGTCAAAGATTTGTAAGTAAAACGGACCCCCTGAAATACGTCACACAGGAACGTGAGGCTCATGTACCTGGCAGCTGTCGACTCCTCCTTCAATGTTTCCTGCACACATCTCGTGATCTCGAACTTTGCCGCTCAGGTAAGATGGACGATTGCACACCTTGTTCTCGATCACAGGGAAACCAGCTTCCTTCAGGTAACCCTCGCCTCCAGTACCTGTAACATTTCACCAGATGTATGACGATGTACGGCAGCCATCAGACAACAACGTGTTGAATTATGCAAAGTTTGTTGCTTTTTCTCCGTTATTCAGTTCGCTGCTGAAGTGCGAGAGTTTGCAGTTCAGTTTGAAAATCTCAGCAGCTGTGTGTTGTATAAAAAAAATAGACTGATTACTGTATTTTTCAGCCTGTAAGTCACGTTTTTATTTTTATTTTTGCATAATTTGCATGCCCTGCGGCTTATACGCCGAAGCAACGTATTTATGGATAAACCAACTTTTGTCTGATGACAATTTCATTCATTCTGACTGAAAATATTGAACACTACAATTTCCAGTCATTAGATGGCACTCAAGTAGTATTGCATGCCTTTGTATTATGTAGGTAAAAGTGGCTATTAATGACACAATCAGCTTGCCATAGACTTCCACCTTCATCCAGCTCGCCTGGAGAAACCATCAAATCAGCTTCATTTTGCTGCGCCGCCCCGGTGAAATGTAGCTGATTTGACCATGAAGTGCATTTATTAAGTACAAGTTCAACTGAGACACACTTTTACTATAATTTCGAGCAAACAAATAATTGTTTTTAAGTGTTAATCTTGTTAAAGTCTTGTTAAAGTCCTCTTGTGCACGCTCCCGCAGCCGCCATTTGGTAGCCAATCGGTTTTTGGCACAACACCGGCCAATGCTTCCAGGATGTCAGCGGTGACGCATAATCAATGCGACATATACAGTGAAGCGACTTATTTATGGATTTTTTCACTTTAGACATATTTGGACTGATGTGACTTATAGGGCAATGTGACAGGTACGGTGGAAAATACGGTAATTAGCTGATCATTTTTAATTGGCTGATATTGGCCACTTTTTAAAAAAGTTATTTAAAAAAAACAGGCCTGTGTGTACTTAATGACAAAGTAGGAAAAAGGTGATAAACAGCTGACTGTAAGGTGAGAAATCATTTGTATTTATCATTTATGAAGGTATACAAAATTATTCTAAGTTTTGGTAAATATCGATTTATTTGTGTTATATTTTGTTAAATGAAAACTAATTATTGGTTAAAAAAAAGATGTACTGTATATTGTATTGGCCTTCGACAGTCCTGATTTCCAAAAATCAGCATCAGCAATGAAAAATATTGATGCTGGTCAATCTCTAATGAATCAAAATAATATTTATTGAAGCATTCTCTTATAAATACTAAAAATCTTTGCTTTGATACGTTATTTAAAATTCTCTTTAATTGCCTTTTAGTTATAACGTTTTGACGATTTGTAGTAATTTCTAGGTTCTCCAAACCTACAAGTGTGTATTTTATTAGGTTGTATTTAACTAGGCTGCATTTTTTAGATACTAAATTTATTTTAAATATATTTCGTTTTGGAGCAGCGGTAACATTTATTCTTAATTAACTCCGTTTAAATTGTTATTTCCTATTAGCTTTGAGTTGTACCTTGAAGAAAACACTCCAGATGACATTTTTGAATATTTGAACTTTGCATCAGTTTGGGAACGTACCTTGAGTCTCACCCCATCCGGTAACGTAACATTCGGTTCCACTGGGAACTATATAGTCCTTCTCCGGCAGACAAGCAGGCAGCACTTTATCATTAATTAGAGCAGGTCTGAAAACACACAAACAGCAGCAGCTTGAACTTTGACGCAGCTCTAACACATCCAGTCAGGTTCCCTCTCCACCACATTACTGCTCATCAGTTCAACAAGCTGACAGATACTCACTTTAAAATTGTGTGAAGTTTCTGCCAAATACGCAAACTTTTCAGTTAGAACTGCACACTAAATAAAATTAATGTGAAAATACAACCAGTAACTTTTAGGGTAAACTAAACTCAAGATGGCTCCCATTCAACGTTTGCAAAAAACAAACAAAAAATGAACATATCTGTCCATTTTTTTTTCAGATATTGAGCCATAATTTATAAGCTAAACTAATGCCAGCAGATACTGACGGCACTGATAGATTTCACTGCCTCTTTGTTTAAAACTTAAAGCTGACCTCTGAACTATTCAGCTTCAAAAAGAGTTTCTGAACTCCAGAGTTAAAACAGCAGACAACTCAGAGTCGGTGAATCTTTGGGCTTTTTGTTAACAGACGCTCGTCACAAAGACGTTTCCATTTAAAAAAAAAAAAATCAGACATGTCAAAATCTGACAAACAGAAAGTTGTGTTTTAGCGCAGGTCTAAATTTAACATGCAGATGATCAGCTAAAGAACAATTCATCTCAGGTCTTCGCTTGATTTCTTTTCCATATTTCTTAAAGACACAACCTTCAGATGCTGCTTATCTGTTCTAGTCTTTTGGTATTAAAGTGTGGCAGGATGAGGCCTTTGCTAGAAGGCAACAGGCAAAGCTTACAAGACAGTGGTGAGACCAGCTATGTTGTATGGTCTGGAGACAGAGACATGGACAAAAAGACAGGAGAAAGAACTGGAAGTGGCAGAAATGAAGATGTTGAGGTTCTCCTTAGGAGTGACAAGGATGGATAAGATCAGGAATGAGATCATCAGAGGTACAGCACATGTTGAACAACTGGGAGATAAAGTTAGGGAGGCCAGACTGAGATGGTTTGGACATGTCCAGAGGAGGGACAGTGGCCCTGTTTCTGTTATATAATATATTATTCTTCCTCATTTGATTTACTGTACTGTATTGAAGTTTGGGGTAAGGCTTGCAAGACAATCACAAATCCGGTCTTTATTTTACAAAATAGAGCCATAAGAATTATCGCTAGAAAAGATTACACCCATCCATCAAATATATTGTTTTGAAATTCTATGAATTGGTTGATTACAACATTTTAATATTTATGTATAAGGCCCACAAAAACGCATTACCTTCCAATATTCAAACTAAGTTTGTTAAAAGAGAGAGTTGTTATTTTTTAAAGAAGTGTTTGTGAAGCCACGGTTTCGAACTTGCTTGAAGGAAAGATGTACTTTAATCCAGGGTATAGGTTTATGGAATGGTTTGGAGGATGACCTTAAAAATATCAGATCTCTGTGTATATTTAAGAGAAAGGTTAACACTAGTTTTTGAAGGTATATGATCGAGTATAATTGAATCTAAAGAAACTGCTGTTTGAGTTGATGTATTTTTCTTTTTAGTATTGCTTTTATTGCATATTATATTTTGTTTAAAAATATTTTGAGGATAAAAGGAGCAGACATCACAAGATTTATTCTTCTTCTACTACCTTTCATTTTGATTTGTGTAATATTTGTGTTTTATTGTAAAAAAAAAAAAGTAATTTGAATGAAATGAATAAAAAATTGGAATTGGAAAAGAATTGGTATATTGGTAGAAGGATGTTAGAAATGCAGCTGACTGGAAAAAGACAAAGAGGAGATACATGGATGCAGTTAGAGAGGACATGGAGGTAGTTGGAGTGAGGACAGAAGACGATGACTCGTTGTCGAGACCCCTGAAATGAGCACTATGCTTTTGGAGACTTCATTTCATTTCTTAGTCCCCAACTCGTCCACACACTGTTGTGGTGGTCAGGGAGATAACTGGATAGACAAAACAGTCAAAGTCTAAAGAAAAAACTTTGAAAGACTCAGAAAGCTCGAAGAACGGTTGATCTAAGCCTCTTTCGATTCTGACAAGAAGCAGCATTTTGTCCTTGGAATAAAAAATAAAAAAACATATGAGACTGACTCGAGAGATTTCCACGGTGCTGTGTCTTTAAGCAGAAAACCTGAGTAACAATTAATTAAACCTTTTACCAACCTGCTCAGTTTAAGCAGAGCGATGTCGGCGCTGTTCGGTCCCAGCACCAGTTTCTCCAGCAGCCTCAGCTGTTTCGACGTCTCCGTGGCGGCCTCCCTGTGGATACCCATGACCACCTGATACGCCGTGGGCCGTTTGGACCTTCAGCAGCAGAACATTTTCAAACACACTATAATCCACATTATTTGCTCTTTAAATGTATTTCTCTGTTCTGACCTCTCCAGGCAGTGTGCAGCGGTGAGGACCCACTGAGGGTGGACCAGAGTCCCTCCACAGAAATGGATCCCTGAACTGATGAGAGAAAATACGGAATAAACCAACAGTAATATTTTGTTTAATAAGGTAACACTGAAGCAAAACTCCAAAGTAATCCCATGAATGTGATTTGCACACTTCGTGTTTCTAAATTATAATTACACCTAATTTATTTTAATATCTGAACTCGTTCTCTTTTATTATACATTTGTAATATTGCGTTTTTGTGGTTGGAATGTGGTATGTTGAGTACTTTTTAGATGATCATTCCAAAAAGCTGGACTGAATTTTTTACTTTCACCTTAACAAAATAAAATAAAAAAGGCCTGAATTTTAAATTATTCATCGTTTTACTGTATTTCCACTCGTGTAATTTACCGTAACACACTTTATCTTCGCTAACAAACCTGTGAGTGTCTCTAGATGGTACAAAACACTGTTTTTTCTCTTTAAAATGAATCATGCAACTTGTTTCAGAAATTAAACAAGTCCCTTTGAAACACGTCATGTTTCAGTGTTGATGGTCTTACCTGGTTCTGAGGCTGATTTGCCAGGGCCACGAGTGAGGTTTGGACACGCAGCCACCGACGACACGACCAAAACAACGCTTCGGTTTGACGGCTGATGACCCGCAGTTCATCGTAGCTGCAACAAAAGATCACAGTCGTCACTTTGGACGTGAGGCGGAAACAGACATCGATTTTGTCTTAGTCAGAAAACGTTTCCTTATTTTTCCTTCTTTAGCCTGTTTAGGCCCAGGCCAGATCCCTGATCTCTCTTGGAACTTGCCTGGTTAAATACAGGTAGTCCTAGACTTACGGCGGTCTCGACTTACGGCGTTTCGACTTTACGAATGCATCTTATTAATAAAAATATAAAATTACAAAATTAAAAAATATTTTTTTAATGTGTTTTAAATGTTCTTGATTTCATGTGTACAGCACTTTGTTGCAGCTGTGGTTGTTTTAGATTTATAAATAAAGTATCTTTTTTTTTTTAAAGCCGATTCATGCAGTTTCCGGCAGTTTCCGACAGTTTTCGGCACTGCCGCCAGTTTTCAGCAGTGTCCGCCATTTTGCGGTTAGCTTCAGTTAGCTCCGGCCACCACAGTCGGCTTTGGACGGACTGTGTCCGATCAGAGGTTGCTGCACTCGGATACATGAGCAGGAGCTGAACGGCGGTTTTGCGGAGGGACGAATGGACGAAGAAAAATTACGCTGTGAACCGCATGAAGCAGACAGCAAGCCGGACTGGAGGAGCAATGAGCTAACATTCTAACAAGCTTTGCTGTAGGATGGGCGGGTGGGGTGGATGGTGTCTCTGGGGACACGGAGCCGACGGGCGGCGGAGAGGCCAGCTGCAGCCGGGAGCTCACCTCGATGTCTGCCTGGCAGCCTAAGATCTTGGATGGACACTGAGCTAACATGCTAAAACGCAGAGAAACAGCTGCAGCAGCCTTTTGGAAGGGCTAACATGCTAACGCGGAGGGGCTAATATGCTAACGTGGAAGGGCTAACGCTAACGCGGCGCAGCTTGTTGGACGGACACCGTGGAGAAACGGCTCCCAGTAAGTTATTAACTCTTTTTCCCTTCATGATTGCTCCAAATGTATGGAGTTAACATGTTAACAGTCCTTCCTGTAAACAGTTTGGACCGCGTGAAGCAGCACGAAGCTGCAGAACTCGGACGGGCAACGAGCTAACATGCAAACAGATGGAGACAGGCAAAGGTGGGCACAGACCGCTAGAGAGCGCTAAAGCGCTAATCCGCTTACAGTGGACCTAAACTTTTTGTCAGCGTTTTTGTGGTTTGACTAACTTTTATAATTCATAAGCGGATTTGTGCTATTTTTATTTAAAATGCAGTACCGCTAATAACTAATTATCTATCAGTAAAAACCAATAAACTTATTTACATGCTCTTATGCTGGCTTGTTTTACCTTTTTCCCCCTTGGTGAGGGAGCAGTCTGCTCCCTCACCGTAAAGAGCAGAGAGGAGGGAGGGTTGGAGGGGGAGGGAGCAGAGCGGAGAACAGACTCGGATCTACCATGTAGGCAAATGATGCCGTTGCTTGGGGATCCCAATCAGCAGGGCCCCGCCCCGGCCAGTCACCTACATCACTAACATTGATCCTGCTTGTTAATGTACATTTAACATAAAAATAATTATAGTTACGATGAAAACAATCATTAAAAAACGCAATACAAAAACCGGTCGATTTCTGTATCCCCCCCTACTAAAAATGGACTATTCCATCTTGACATCTTCCGGGTCAGAGGTGAACTCGGATGCTAACGATTATGGCTAGCTGGTTGCGCTGGGTCTTTTCATAAATCCGCAGAGAACCCCGCTGTTTCAAGCCAAATTAACCCAGCCGGAGGATTCTATTGTGTGTTCTGTGTCCACCACGCGACGGTGAGTCGTTAGTTTTATGTATTTGGGTTGCTTTTTATGTATAAATGCGGTGGCGAGACGCCCGTGTATTTGAGATTTAAAAGTGGTGTTAGGGATTAAAGATCATTCTCTTTTTTGTTAATTTCGTGGCCGAATAGAATATATGTACGTAAAGTATTAAATAAATCCTTTGATTTTTGTAATTTCATCCTCTTAGGATCATTTTAGTTACTTTTCATTAAATCTGTTGACTGCCTATAGAATTTTGGAATTGGTTTAATTTATTTTTCGGTTGCGCAACAAAAATAAATTACTATTTGTTTTTTGAAACAATATTGAATATAAATAGCGGTTTAAATTAGCTTCCCCTAATTTTCATAAGACATTTGTGCTTTTGAAATTGTGGACCTAAAAAAATTAATAAGCGTTTTAGAAGTTGTGGAACTAATTTTTTGATTAGCGTTGCCCACCACTGGACAGGCTTGACCAGCTCAAAGTAATAAATTAACTATTTTTATGTCTCCAAATGTAATGTATGTGTTTTTGGATAATTATGTAGGGTACTGTGTTAGGATAGGCAATGTGCTTGGTAACTTGGTAACTGTACATTACCGTACATGTACGTGTATAAGTGGTGGCTCGTGTGTTTTCCGACTTACGGCGATTTTCGTGTGGATGGATGGATGAATAATATTAACAAGAGTACTGCAAACTATCAATCTATAGAAATGGTGCTGACAAGCAAGAAATTTGCATAACCTTTGACCTTGATTTTCTTGCTCTTGAAGAATTGTCGAACGAAAGTGTACACAACACTCCATCTAGTGACGAAGTAACAACGCATACATGTATCCATGTTCAATAAATTATCATGAGCGGATCAGAATTT
>JBBPBX010017625.1:18062-46606 GCA_038048925.1 Garcialebias charrua | reverse complement strand
GGCTCATTCCCGGTCATCAGGATGTCGTGGGTCAAAACGCAGGCTGTTCAGCGTTCTCCTGGAAAACTTCTCAACACAGATGTCATGCCTTAAATGACACCAACATGAAAAATGTGGTTGATATCAAACACATATTAGCAAATCTGTTTGTAGAAGTGTTTTTTAAAAAATGTCAAAAAACTATTCCAGATCTTACAATTGTAGAAAACATTTAAAACCGTACATATGTCATTGCATTTATTATCTAGTGCCACTAGAAAACAACAATAATTAACACAATACAATAAACTACAATTGTACAATGTTGAATAGTTTTTTGACTGGAATAAGACAAAATAAGTGATATTGTATTATTCCAGTTGTTGGTGAAGTTTCACTGAAAGTCACCTTTCTGGGTATTTGTGTTATAAGCGTAATATGAAATGTCTTCAGGAACACTGATTAAACTCACTTTAAAACTTGCAGCTCATCCAAGTAGCAGGTGCAGTTCGTTTTTGGGCTGGTCTCTTCCATGTACAAGGTAGGGTGCAGGTTGGTTTAGAATGTATTTTCAACATGGTTGCAGCCACCTCCTCTGCAAAAACAATCACAAACACAATATACAACTATTGAGAGTCAGAGAGTCAGAGAGTCAGAGAGAATTTATTGTCATTTGCACCGCATGTAGTACATGTGTTGAAAACGAGATTATGTACACAGGGTCCCAGTTACATCCAACAACAAATGCAAGAGAAATACAATAATAACATCTAGGATTAACTAAGAGAGACATCACATCAGCTAGTAATACACTAAGCCCTAATGTAGTAGAAAAACATCATTATAAACAGCAGCACGAACATGAGCAGATGGTCACAGATGAACGCAGCAACAAGAAACAGATCAGTACAGTATCAGTATGATGTGACCTTTTGCAGTGTTTATTCTTATTATTTATTTATTCATGAGTCTGACAGCCTCAGGGTAGAAGCTGTTTCTCAGTCTAGTGGTTCTACATTTGATGCTCCTCAACCTCCGTCCCGAGGGGAGTGGTGCAAAGAGTGAGTGTGCTGGGTGAGTGAGGTCTTTCATGATGCAGGTGGCTCTTTTTCTGCATCTGGAGGTGTAAATGTCTGTGATGGTGGGGAGACTGACTCCCACAGACTTCTGTGCAGCCTTCACCACTCTCTGCAGAGCTTTTCTCTCTGCAACTGTGCAGCCTCCATGCCACACATTGATACTGGAGCACAGGACGCTCTCCACTGCACACCTGTAGAACGAGGTGAGGACTGGGCTTCTCAGACCGGCTCGTCTCAGCCGTCTGAGGAAGTAGAGTCTCTGATGACCTTTCTTGATCAGGCTGGTGGTGTTATTGCTCCAGCTGAGGTTATCATTCAAGTGTACACCCAGGTATTTGTAGCTGGAGACCACCTCCACCGCAGATCCACCTATATACAGTGGGGTGTGGGTGTGTTTGTTCCTTCTGAAGTCCACAATCATCTCCTTCGTCTTCTTCACATTCATGTGAAGGTTGTTCTCTTTGCACCAGCTCTCCAGATGTTCCACCTCCTGTCTGTAGCTGGATTCATCATTATCTGTGATGCATCCCACCACAGCTGTATCATCTGCAAACTTAACAATATGACAGCCTGGATGTGTGGCTGTACAATCATATGTGAGCAGAGTGAACAGAAGAGGGCTCAGCACACATCCTTGAGGAGAGCCAGTGCTGAGGGTGATGGTGGAGGAGGAGAAGTTGTGGATCTTCACGGACTGTGGTCTGTCTGTTAAGAAGTCTAAGACCCAGTTACAAATAGAGGGGCTTAGTCCAAGTGTGGATAGTTTGTCTATCAGAGTTTGGGGGATCATGGTGTTGAAGGCAGATGTGAAGTCCACAAAGAGCAGACGCACGTATGAGTCCTTCTGATCCAGGTGGGTGAGAGCAGTGTGGACCACGGAGGAGATGGCGTCCTCTGTTGATCGGTTCTCACGATATGCATATTGATGAGGGTCCTCGTTGATGTTGACGGCTGTCTTGATGTGGGACATGACCAGTTTCTCAAAACATTTAGCGACTATCGGGGTGAGGGCCACCGGTCTGTAGTCATTCAGACCAGTCACTGTGGAGCTTTTTGGGACTGGGATGATGGTGGCGGTCTTCAGGCAGGTGGGAACTGACTCCAGTGCAAGTGAGGTGGTGAAGATGTCAGCCAGCACCTCACAGAGCTGGTCCGCACATTCCTTCAGAACTTTCCCTGGGATGTTGTCTGGACCCGTAGCTTTATGAGGGTTGATCCTTCTGAGACTGCCTCTCACTTCTGCTGCGGTCACTTTGAGGTGCTCCTCGTCTGGTGATGAGGTGAGTCTGGTGCTAGTTGGTCTGTTTGGATCATCAAAACGTGCATAAAACTTATTGAGGGCATCAGGCAGGGATGGGTCCCTGGGGCATTGTTTGCTTTTGCCCTTGTAGTCTGTTAAGCATTTGATGCCCTGCCACATGCTCCTTGGATCATGTGAGGTGAACTGTCCCTCGATCCTCTGTGCATACGCGGCTTTGGCCTTCTTTATGCCATCATCCAGTTCTCTCCTGCACTTTCTCAACTCCTCAGTATCTTTAGACTTGAATGCAGTGTCCCTGGCTGCCAGCAGGGTGCGGACATCCTTATTTAGCCAGGGTTTTTGATTGGGGTAAAATTTAACACACTTTCTTATGGATACATTTTCAGCACATGTACTGATGTAACCCAGGACAGAGGAAGCATAAAGCTCCAGGTCAATTGAATTTCCATTCGTAGCTGCCTCTTTGAAGACAGACCAGTTTGTGTTTTCAAAGCAGTCTCTTAGCATGGGGGAACTATCTTGGCGCCATTATGTATGTGTCATTATGGAATTCACATGCAAAATATATTGTTTTTAATATATTTAAGATTTTCACACATGTTACGTCTAAAGTGTAAGCTGTATAAACAGCATAAGTGCATTAGTAAATCAAAGATAATTAAATTTCCCTAGGAAAGCTAATAAATGTATCTCTTGGGATAGTTATTATTTTTCACATCACAACATCACCAATTGTCTCAGGCTTAATTTAAGACATAGTTTACAGAAATCAAATAAGAAATAAGGACGCTGTGAACATTTGTGTGACTCAAACGTCATGTTTTTGTTTACATACTGTGCACTGACAGCTCTTATGAAGATGTGGCGCTAGTTATAGCAGCTAACAGAAGATGTTGAACCTGTAACAATAACCAAACCAGTCTAAATATCAGAAGTATTGGTGTGAGAAATTTAAAACTTTTATTTCTGACGCTTGGATAATACAGGTTGTTGACAACTACACACAACGGCTCACCCTGCTGGACATTCGCAAAAAGCCTGAAGGAGTTCCCCATTTTCCATCAGCGCACATAATCACCTCCTCTCGTATCTGCGGCACAATGTTCAGGCATTTTCACCAGTTGTTGTCCACTATTTTAAGAAATCAAGCTTCTACAACTCTCTATCATTACGAAGCTCCTCGGCTCCTTCCTAACCCCCCGGCATCCGGTTTCGGCTTTTTGCCGTCCAATCAGAACGCTCGTTTCTGGCGAGCTTTGCGCGATGACGTCAACTGGTAAAAGGTCTATTGAACGCCTTTTTGATCCGCTCTGGCTCTCATAAAGCTGCTTGTTACTTTTTTCCCCTTTGAGGGAGGACGGAGCAGAGGGGAGGGAGGGTGGAGGCAGCAGAGGCGAGGGAGGGGTGAAACAATAAGGATTATGCTGATTGGCTAAGATAGAGTGTCAGGCAGAGGTCAGCTAATCGGAGGATCTGTTGTTCAGTTCACACATGCAGCGCTGCAGGAAGCTTCAAAGCTGAAAAGTGAAGTCCTGCAGCAATGGCGAGTCTGGAGGGAAAGTTGGCGTTTTCAAAGTGGAAATACAGAAATTACTTTACTCTCCTTGAGGTAAAAGGCAAGAACGTGCATGTGAAGTGTACATTAATGTCCCGGAGGAGCGAAGTGTTTGTCTACGTCCGTCGTAATCTGATCTGATGATGAAGCATCTCACAGGTAATTCAGATTTTCAGTACTGTTTTAGAAGTACTCCATATTGTTAAAATGGTTCTTTTGTTTTTAAGAAAATACTTGAAGAACCAGTTGTGTGAGGGTTTGATTTTATTTTACACTACAAAGCACTTATTTTAACTGTTTACTTTTATTTCTAAGAAAACACTTGAACAGTACAGTGTGTACATAGAGCTGAAAACACAATTGTTATATTATTTTGTTAACCTGTATTTTGTAATGAAGAAAAAACTTGAAGTATAGTATGTCAACCAGTCATGTTCTGTTGAGGTGCTGTAAGCATTTCTACTTTAAATTCGTAGATATATCTAAACTTAAACCAACCAAACAAACAATAGTTACTTTCCCTGGTAACTAATTACTTTTATAGGTGAGTAATTCAGTTACTAACTCAGTTACTTTTGGGAGAAGTAACTAGTAACTATAATTACTTTTTTAAAGTAACATTCCCAACACTTTGTGATCATAAAAATAAAGTACGATCAAAATCTAGAGCGTAGCAGTTTTTAACAGTTTTTCTACTAGCTGCTTTGTGGTTAAAACTGAAATGACATCTTTTCAATGATGTAATTATCATATGTGTACATGTTTTGTCGTATTCCTACATTTTTAGGCTTTATTTGAAAGCTTCGTCTTTTATGCACAGCAGGCGAAACACCTGTCACACAGGTGACACATGTTTCCCCAACAAATGCAACTCAATGAGTGTCCCATTTTTAATATTAACTTGTCATAAAAGCCACATGTTTCACTACATAAAACACTGTTTTGAGGCCAATCAGATGTTTCCTAGGTACATGGTGAATATAAATACTCACTCTGGAAATCTTTTTAACTTTTAGCAGTCTGGCTGTGTGGCTTGAATCACTGAAAAGTATTTTAAAAATGTTTTAATGCTTTTTTTAACTCAAGATCTGTTTTTAATGTTTTGTTTGTTTTTAACACAGAACAGATAATATAAAAACAAAGAACCCCACCCCTCCCCACCCACACCGGATCAGTCACCAATACATAAATGTCTTTGAACATGGATTTACATATTTTCAACATATGACCCAAAAGGCTGCTTGGTGTCCCAAAATCTTTTGCAGAGCCGTTCAGGGTACAGTATATCTGTTTTTTGTTTGTTTTTGTTTTTTGTTTTTCTGAATAAATATGATACATGACTTCCTTATCCAATGTTCATATGCTGTGTTATAACTCGAGGAACCCAGAGTTGTATGAGACCCGGAATGAGGCAGACACAGACAGGTACAAAATAACAGGGTTTATTATTTACAGTGAATAAGTACTTTCAAATAAGCTTCTCTGCAGCTCCTCCTGAAAGAGGGGGGGAAGATGGTCAGAGGAGGTTTGCAGGAGAACAGGCAGTAATTAGATGTTGCTTTCTCTCTTACAGGTTGAGGGGAGATGTTTGGTCCAACCTCCAATCCTTATGAGAGCTTCAGAGAAGGAAGACGTCCGGGGTCCAGTTTGGATGAGGATGGCGGGCAACTGGTGAGGACAAGGCATGAGGAGAACCAAGTCTGAGCATGAGGAGAACCAGGATTGAGCACAAGGAGAACCAAGGTGGAACCAGGAGATCCAGAGCCGAGGAGTCAGGAACACTGGAGACAAGAGAAACAGGTAAATATATTTTCTTATGGCAAACTTCAGGCCAGAAGCACAAATACCATGAGATGGTGATATGCTCCAGTGAAGAATAGCAATGGACTGCAGCCTTATGTAGGAAGAGATCCTCATCAAGTTGATGACCGCCAGGTGTTGACAATCAGCGGCCATCTTGGGGGAGGGGTTGCATGTAGTTGTACTCTTACAGGGCGTGGGTCCTTTCAATTGCACAAAATGAGCCTCTTGACCAGAAGTGAGCCAGAAGTAATCACATCCTTCTTGTATTTATACACAACTGGTAGAGCTGCTGCCTCTCAGCGAGCAGGTCCCCGGTTCAAATCCCGGTCCGGGGGCCTTTCTGGGTGGAGTTTGCATGTTCTCTCCGTGCATGCGTGGGTTTTCTCCGGGTGATCCGGTTTCCTCCCACAGTCCAAAAACATGCATGTTAGACTGATTGGTAACTCTAAATTGACCCTGGGTGTGAGTGAGACAGGTCCCTCTTGTAAATGAGTCCCGGTGGCTCAACGAGGCTAGCTTGTATAAATAAATGTTGAATGAATGAATGAATGAATTTGCTGAAGGACATATCCACATGGACTAGCCAGAATAGTGAGATGAATGGTGATGGGGTCAAAGTTTTGTCACATATCACAAAAAAGGTGTCAACAATATTGCCTAAAGGTCTGCAGTTTAGAACAGGTCCAGAATGTATGCAAGAGTGTAGCTGGAGTTTGTTTACCACAATTACATGCAGGGTCCAGGTTGGCTTTGATCTTAGCCACTTCCTCCCCAAGTTGTCCGAGAAAAGTTGTCCGAGTGGTTAGAGCAGTCATCCTCCATTGCAAGAATTGCGTGTTCGATTTCACCAGCAGTCACATGCCGAAGTGTCCCTGGGCAAGAAACTGAACCCCTCATTGCCTCCCATGTGTGTCCCATCAGTGTATGAATGTGATCTAAAGCAAAGGTTAGTCTTTGTACAGACATAGTAGAGTGCTCTATGAATGGATAAATGAGGGCACAGATTTTAGTGTAAAGTGCTTTGAGTATCTCAGTAAGATATTGTAACGACCCTGTGTTTGGTTCTGCTTTGGGTCCAAGTGTTTCTGTGTATTTGTTGAGTTGTACTGTGTTCTGTTGAGTTGTTGTGATTCTGTTGATCCCCGCCCTCAGGTGTTGGACTGGTCGTGGGGGTAGGGGAGGGGTAGGAGCAGGTAGGAGGGACGGGAAAAAGAGAGACGAAGAAGAAGAGTCCGAGTGTGTGTTGTTAGCAGGCAGCTAGCAGTGTGTTAGCTCGCGTGTGTACCGCGTTTTCTTTTGAGTCGTGAGCTGCAGCCTCGGTAATAGCAGCTCGTCCCTGTTTCTGAATAAACCCCGTTTGGCTGGACTCCGTCTGCAGTGTTGGCGTCATTACATTGGTGTCAGAAGTAAACCAACGCTATCGAGCCGAGTGAGTACTACTAGCTCGTCGCCTCCACCCGCGACATCAGCATCATGGACGGAGCGTTCTCCCGAGTGAAGTTTAAAGCGGAGGGAGTGGAGTACGAGGAGGCCCGGAGAGAGGAGTTCGCTAAAATAACTCAGGCGAAAGCTGCTCTGCACAGCTCTGCAGCGAGCATGGCTGCCGAAGCAGGACTGAGTACCGGCGGGGGGGCGGGTCCGTCGACGCCATTTTCTCCAAGAGCGCCAAAAGACTCACATGGCGGCAGCCATGACAGTTACGTCGTCCAAAACGTCACCGTCCCGTTGAAGACGCCCAAGTACTCTGGTAGGTCCAGCTGGGAGGCCTTCCATGCACAGTTTGAGCTGCTGGCTCATGCAGGGAGGTGGACAGCAGAGCATAAAGCCCTGCAGCTGGCTCTCTGCCTACAAGATGATGCACTGGACTGCCTGTTGCTGCTAGGCTCAGAGGACAGAAAAGACTATGATGCACTAGTTGGAGCTTTAAAGAGGCGGTTTGGACAATGTGTGCAACCAGACATTTTTAAAAATAAACTCAGCAACAGGAGCAGGTTGCCGGGTGAACCCCTGCGTGTTTTGGCTAATGACATTGAGAGCCTCACACGCAGAGCCTATTCACACATGCAGTCAGGGGTTCAGAATGAACTAGCAAAAGATCAGTTCATCAGAGCCCTGGCACCACCGGAGCTGCGTGTGCAGGTTCAGCTGATGCACCCCCGATCCCTGCAAGACGCATTGGACTTAGCAGTGGAGAGAGAGTGTTTGCTGGGAGTAGCAGCGGGAAACGACCTGAGAGGACAACCACCGGCATGCAGATCTGCGGAGGGGGCAGAGCTGAACCAGGAGAAACCTGCTTGGGTCTCGGAGCTGACAGAAATGATCCGAGCAGTGGCGTTACAGTTGACGCGGGACTCCTCCGCACCTCCAGCCGTTTGTTGGGGCTGTGGCCAACCGGGACACCTCCTGAGGCAGTGTCCTAAAACAGTCAAGACGCAGGGAAACGACACGGGGTCTGTGGAAGGGAGGAATCGCAGATCCCTACTGTAACCTCCACACCTTCATCGCCAGCGGGTAGGGTCCAAAAGCTCAAACAGGGGGCCCTAGCCCAGAATTCCTTTGAAACGGACTCAGCCCCAGACCAAGCAACCAGGGTTGTGGTGGTTGGACGCACATGTGTTGGGGACTTTTGTTATGTCCTAGTCTCTGTGGAAGGGATCCCATGCACGGCCCTGATTGACACTGGTTCCACGGTAACACTAGTGAGGCCTGATGTGGTACCAGACTGGACTCGGATCCAACCCACCACAGTGCNGTCTCTCACAGGGAGAAACACGCTACAGCAGTGAGGTCACTTACCTCTTGTGTGATCAGAAAAGGCTAGTGAAAATGCACTGCTCCACGCCGTCCAGTCTTCTGTCTTTCTGAAACAACAAGCCCTATACAAAAGCAAGCACATTGTATTGGTTGTTACTTGAACTTACTGATTAAATCAATAAAATAGATTTGCAGACAGACAAAATCTTTTTTTCTTTTTTTTGTTTACATTTATACATTTCTTTGCTTGGGGTTTAGTTACTTTAATTATTTAGAATTTAATAATATAATAATGAGTGAGAGAGATACAGAGAGAGAGAGAAAGAAAGAGAGAAAGAAAGCGAGAGAGAGAGAGTACGTGACATAAAATGCCATGACATAGTTTAACTTTTAAAAAGGCTTATTGTTTTGGTGTCACAGTGATTGGGAGCGAGATAGCATCTACGAACAACTCACCAGTTATTACACCCCATGACTCTGTGGTAAACTGAACATGTGTCATTACAGCAAAGTACCACGTAATGCTCAGATATTCTACAGTTACCAAGTCAGTTCTAGACTTACAAAGTAAAGAAACAGAAAACGTTAGCTTAAAATATATATGAATGCATCTTAGCTATCTTCAACTTTAGCTAGCGTCGTCAGTATGCCAAATTGATTACTTTATATATAGCTATATGCTACCTTATATTACAGACTTAACTTAAATTAACAAAACCACATTTCTTACCGTTCTAAACAGCTTTGTTTAGCAGCATGCTTGCAGGCGGCAGGCACAACTCACGGTAAGTCAACCAGTGCAGGTGGACTGAACCAATTCGAAAGGGGTTCAATTACCTCCACAGTCTAAACGTCCTGTACACTATCTCAAAATTTTGACTTAGTATCTCAAAATTTTGACTTAGTATCTCAAAATTTTGACTTAGTATCTCAAAATTTTGACTTAGTATCTCAAAATTTTGAGATAGTATCTCAAAATTTTGA
Source organism: Garcialebias charrua (assembly GCA_038048925.1). Lineage (NCBI taxonomy): Eukaryota > Metazoa > Chordata > Actinopteri > Cyprinodontiformes > Rivulidae > Garcialebias > Garcialebias charrua. The sequence goes on along the minus strand of JBBPBX010017625.1, from coordinate 37,191 downwards.
CTTAGTATCTCAAAATTTTGAGATAGTATCTCAAAATTTTGACTTAGTATCTCAAAATTTTGAGATAGTATCTCAAAATTTTGACTTAGTATCTCAAAATTTTGAGATAGTATCTCAAAATTTTGACTTAGTATCTCAAAATTTTGAGATAGTATCTCAAAATTTTGAGATACTAAGTCAAAATTTTGAGATAATTTCTGCAAATTTTTTTAATAGACTGGCGGAAATGGGCTTCCATAGCTCTGTAAGTAGAAGTAGAAGACTGTAGTTTAGGGATGGGGCCATTAGATGGCGGTAATACACCGGAAGGTTGTAAACTGCCGTAAAACCTCACGGAAGAAGAAGAAGAAGAATGTCAAACGGTTGTCTGTGTTTTGAGCTAAAACTGTGGTCCTGCGATGGAAACTGGGGACGGTATCAGTTTAATGGTTATGTACGAGGACGAGTCGGTGGAGGTTCGGTACAGAAACGGAACACAGTTCCAGCTGGCACCGTGTGGCTCTGAATTCATGCTGGTAAAACCCGCGGACCCCCACGGACATCCACTGCAGCCCACTGAGCGAGTCCGTCAGAGGACCAGGTTCACCATCAGCAAGTACAAGGCAATACTTCTGGGTTCTAGTCGCAATTTGTGTTTCTGCTTTTTCAGCTGGTGGTAGTTTGTTGTCATTTTGAGGCTGACACCTGAATTAAATATTAATATTCATTTATTAATATTATTATTAATTCCTTTATTAATATTCAATTAAATGTTGTTATTCAGTCACTTCTGTACCACCCACAAAAGAAGGGACTGGCAATGAAAATGGAAAAGCCTGCAAAACTGCCCTGAGGGGAAAGCAGGCTCCAACTAAAACGTGGATAGTGTTACATTTTTACCTTTTATTATGTATATGCAGTGGTGGGATGTAACTAAGTACAAATACTTCGTTACTGTACTTAGGTACATTTGCCATGTATCTGTACTTCACTTAAGTAGAATTAAATGTGGGTACAGTACTTTTACTCCACTACATTTTACATGAAGTATCTGTACTTTCAACTACACTACATTTCTATAATGTGTTGAGTTACAAGTTACATTCACGTTGCAGCTTTTTAATTTGTTGTTCGTTTGAAAGTAACTGATGTCGAGAGAGGAGTTGGTCCAATGAATCACTGCACAGTGGACAGGTAAGACCTGCCTTCAAGAAGAGCTGGACCAATGACGTATATTTTAGTATAAATGTCATTGAGCTGGGTGCACCCACAGCACCACTAACACACCCACAATGGATTCCACCGCGGAGAGTCAGCCAGAAGAAGATACATACCACCCATGGCCTTATTGAAATATTACTGGAAGACTATTGAAATATTATTGAAAGACTATTGAAATATTATTGAAAGACTGTTCAGTACAGCAGGACATATTCTCTCTCCCAAAAGAGCCAGACTGGACTCGAAAATCTTTGAAAACCAACTTCTTCTGAACCTGAACAATAAATTCTTGCTGCAATATTAAAATGTGTCAGTTTATGGGATGTTTGGACAGAAGACAAGAGATGGCTCGACACTCGGGTCTATGTTTCGAAACTGCTGTCAGGAAGTTAAAATATTGTTCACTATTGACCCTTTACCAGGTTGACTAGACAGTATTTTAAAGAGCAACTCCACACCCTGTGGCTCGGTAACTCCTCCTTCCAAAATCTCCCTGAAAATGGGCGTGTCGAGAGACAAGGAGGGGTGGAGGTAGAGTTGTGCTTTTGTTCACGCCTCCACCTGCAACAACCTAAAACAAATTAAACCTCTAGCCAACAACATACACCAAGCAACAACAAAGAATAAACATGTAGATGTATTTATCCATTCCACCCATTCCATCCAAAACCAAAGGCCTAAAAAAATGAAAATGAAAAGAAAAATAAAACCGCTTGTCAGGAGTGAAATGCAGCACTTCCATATAAGGTATGCACTTCTCATCTCTGCAGGGGATTGGCTCTGCTTGAACCACCTGTGTGACATCAGAGTGTACAAGACACATCAGAGTGAACAGTCCTGACCAATATGAAAATTAAGGTGCAATAACCTCTGTTCAACCCAAAGGACTACCGTAAACACAGTTTTAGACCAAATATTGCCAAATATTGCCAATTTACACAGATATGCACAATTATGTGAAAATAAACACAGCCATAGTGCTAGATAATATTTTAAACACATTCTAGGGTGTTTATCAGCTAAAAAAAGTTAATTTTGGGTTTAGTCGCACTTTAACTAGAGTTGATGACAATCTGGAGTTGAAATGATCAGATGTTCCTTGTTAGGTCTAATGCTCCTTTTTTCTGTCAGACAACTTTTACTTCAATGTGTTTACTGCAGTTAAAATGACACATTGGTTTTGTTTTGTGTTAAATAAAAACTTTCAAAGGTATAATCATTCCTCTCTTATTCTGCTTAATGACATTTATCTGAGTTGCTCCCGGTAGGACTGGAAAGCACCTTGCATGGTAGTCTGCCGCCACCGGTTTATGAATGTGTGTAGCATTCAATATATGTGTAGCACTTTGAGATTTTCAGTAATGAAAAGTGCGTTATAAATTGAATTAATTATTATTATTATTATTATTATTATTATTATCTCTACATGTCATCCACGAAATTCTGACGCACAGAATCATAGTCCGAGTGTGAACTGTGCCACAGAGTAAAAAAACATGTATTATCTGCAGCATTGTTCATTAAAATGACTTAACACTATTAATGCATTACAGAAAATATGCATACAGTAGGCACACGTGATATTGTAGACCATTGCATTAGTTAATACATTCGGCAAGTACTTTTACTTTAATACTTTAAGTATTTTTAAAAGCAAGTACTTATTTACTTTAACTTAAGTAAAAACATTAATATGGTACTTCTACTTTTACCAGAGTACCTTTTTGTCTGTTTATTTGTACTTTTACTTAAGTACAGTGTTTGAGTACTTTCTCCACCACTGTTTATATGTACTATATATATGTTTATATAAATATATATTTCTTTTACAGGAAATGATGGTTGGTGCTTTGGCATTCAGGAATAAGTACGCCAGACGACCATATCTGCCAGAAGAACTCATCCCTGCTGACCACAAAAAGGTATTCCTCCAAACTCCTCAGCTTTTATGCAAACTATGAGTTTAATGATCATAATTTCTCTTTGGCAGCCCTTTTTCAGCCTTGAACTGGATGTTACGTGGCCTGAGTTTTCATCCTCCGAGGCTGAGCTCGGACCTGGAGGCAACATCACCGTCCGGTCAGAGGAGGGACGGGCCTTGTTGGACCTGTCGCCCTCAGGGGAAGAGTTCTCTGTGGAATTCACATGTAGCTTAAGTCAGCCTCCAAACCAGCAACAAAACATTCAGAGTTTACACAAGGATGCTCAGGAAAAGGTAATATATGAAATATCTGTGTGCTTACATCTCAGATTGGACGGGATAATTAACTTGTCTTCTCAGCCTGAACAGAGGTACCAGTCCACCACAGTGGTTCAGTGTCACTCCTGCGGTGCAGTCGCCCCCATGTGGAGATACCCTCTGTCCTTGGCTCGACATCAATGGGTGTCTCGTTTCTCTAAATGCAAAGATGCAGAAGGAGCCAGTAGTTCTGAGCAGGCAGATAAGAAAATGATCATATCTGACTTATCTCATAAGGAAAGAAAGGCCCGACTTCCTCAGGCTCTGCCTCTCACGTGTTCCTCACCTCACTGGCACAGGTTTGTGGATTAATAATAAACACGTCAAGCACTACTAAATTAATTTCCTAAAACAACTTCTACCCTTTTTCAGGTGGAAGTTTAAAGACCCTCTGGCCAAAGAAGAGGAATCAGATCTTCCAGCAGGACTTGTAAAAATATTGTGGTGTCAAGGCGTTGTCTACAGGTGCAACTTTTTAAAGTTACCAACGGCCTAATAAGAGTTTAATGTCTTCTACGGTTGTTTACATCAGAGGTTGTTTTCTGCCTTCAACTGAATGTTAAATATATATCTGAAATGCACAGAAAAAAGTCTTAAAAATACAGTTTTAAATTTCTTTTTGAATCAAAAATGCAAATTTTGTTTAAAGGAGTATTTGATTAATTTAAAATGGTACACATTTACAAAACCATTATTTATTCTGTTCTTCCTGATTTTACTTTTAAGTAGCAGTGAGCATTCAAGGCTTCTTAAAGCACTGATCTTTGTATACCGTAGTTATGTTGGTTGATTCATTGATTGCTCAGTGGTGCTCACACCTGATCAGGAAGTTTAAGATGAAAAATGATCTAATATAATCACTGTACAATATTTAAATATTAGTTAAAACAAAGCACACCGTGTTTGCTTGTTTGTCTCGTACAGTATAAACTGTTGAGCATTTTGGTGGAGAGTCGGTGACTGGGCTTGTTTTCAGCTCTAGAACTTGGTCCTCTTGCAGTCATTGAGCCAACCAGGAACTCAAAAGAGTTTTTAGAAATATTTTAGTCAAATGAGGCCATATGATAGTCCAAAATGGGCCCTGAAGCAGGAACAGCAGTGAATCTGCAACAGAATGGCCCAAAATGAAGTAAGATGTTACAGTGGCTTGTTAACCCCAAAGCAGTTTATTAAAAAGTGGGACAAGAATCACTTAACGATGTCAAGCAATGAGGTCATGGAGAAGAGGAACATTTTGCTGGTGAAGGAGCTTTGGTACATAAAACCAGAGTTTTCTGAGTCTTTACCGACACCACTGTGACTATTTTCTATCTGCTGTGTAGAGTACTGAGTGGAGCGGTCCCAGTCGTAGAGATTTTCCCAGGAGATGAATCAGTTATCCGCTCTAACGGAGTCCTGAACTCTTATTTTACTCATCACAAACCTAGACTCCAGGAACAAGAGGTAAAATTCAGTCTTTCGTCATAGACGTGTTGTAAAATCCAACTTTCTTGGATTACTCCAGTTGTCTCCGTCCGTTTTACAGGTAAAGGACTTAACTTACCATTTAAACAGTCTTCCTCCTGATGTACCTGGACAGGTGTACTCTTTGTGCTCTATTGTGAATCGTGGAAGTAGGTAAGATGTCACTTGATTACAATGTGATGAGTATAATGGGTGTATTTACAGGTATTTAAATATTTAGTTGTTTTTTTTATTCCCTTTTTTCAGAATCCTTAGTTGCTACAATCAGGCCAAGCTGTCGCTGAAGCGTCCTGCGACACCAAGCTGCCTGCAAGAGGTCTTCCCTGCCTCTACTGCTAGATTGGTTAATGTCTACAGAACATTTTTATTCAAGCTTCATTCTTTGTTGTGATGTGATATTGTGTGTTTGCAGGACAAACATTGTTCTAATTCAACAGTGCTTGAACAAAGCCCACCGTGTGCTGTGCTTGTAGAGCAACACATCACTATACCACAGGCAGCAGATAGTCAGTAAGTTGTTTTAATCACTTTATTTTAAACACTTGTTACTCAAATAGCGACTAACTTCATCCATTTTTCTCTTCGACTTTAGTTCAGATTTCGTTGCTGCGGAACTGGAGAAGATAAAGAGATTCAACTGTATCTTTCAACACCTAAGACAATGATTCAAACTTCTCTGCAGTGTTGTGAAAGTGCAAATCATCCATGTTTTTTTACTGTGAGAATTGGTGTATATCCTTTAACATGCCGCGTCCAGTTCTGCTGGAAAACAGCCACCTGCTGAGAACAGAGAGCAAGCAGCGAAACTCAAAAGAAAGTTCTGCTGAGATCACCCCCGAGCCTGTAAATGAGGACCACGTCACTGAAGCTCTTCAGAGGACCTCTAAAGCCATTCAGGACATTGATGCTCTCATATCTGCTGCAACACTAACACGAATTTAAGAAATAATGCATGCAGAGAATTTATTAGTCTATTAGAGCTCTGCACCAATACGTGGACAAACTTTAAATTATAGAGATTCTTGTATTTTAGGGTCAAGTTTAATTTAAAAGTTAAATTAAGATTTAAGCAACATTCATTTTGTGTTTATTAGTTATTTATGTGTTTTTTTTTTTTGTTAGCATCTTGGGCAGAAACAGAAAATTCATTCAATGACAAGCTGTATAATAGTGACGCAAAAACCCATTGTGACATTTTGAATGGTTTTACTATGTTCTGGGTTCCAGCAATTTAAACTAAACATCAGGCCTCAAAATTATAATTTTTTCCTGATACAAGTGTCACATGTAAAATATAATTGGTAGTGTAAACTATAAACTGACACATATTTTTCATTAAGACTTTTTTTAATCCTTCACTAGAGTTTGAAACTATCAATTTGTATTAAAAGATGTAGAAAAAGGTTTGTAAGCTCAATCATCCAGGTAGATAACACAAAAAAAGTTAAATCATTTCATCTGGACTAATAAAGAAACTAGTCCAGATGAAATGATTTAACCTTTTTTGATGTAGGAACTTTACAAGTGTGATACTTTAATACCAAAAGGTGAAACATCTCGTTGCAATGTTTATCATTCAGGAAGAAGCATATGGATGTAAAAAGTCAGGACGCTGACAACAAATGTGCATTGTTCAAAACAAGTAGCCTCATCATCTCGAGCACTGAGTGAGCAGGTCAGAAGCTTCTCGTTTGACATGTTTTGATTTTCATGTGTGATCTCCATCTTCTGGTGAAACGGGGTATTGAAGTCTTGTTATGCAGATTTATTCATTCAGCCTTTATTTAGTCAGGTAAATCTCATTGAGCCTCGTGGACTCATTTACAAGAGGGACCTTCTACAAACTAAAGAATGATGACATCAGCAATGGTAGAATTTCCTTAAACAATCAACAATAGACAATCATAAGAAAGAAATGCAGCTTTTTTTTAAAACAAAGTAGCAAAACATTAACAAAACATTATGAACAAAACATTATTTCTTGTCTTGAACCACTTTGGCTGTGGCTGCCTGGGAGGAGTCGACGAGGGACAGGACGGCCTCCAGAAACCATCCTGGCTCCAGCAAACTGGTTGGTCTACTTAAGGTGTTTACTTCTTGGTGGGGGAAACTGTTTGCTGGAAATCCTCTGACTGATGAATTCATTCATTCAACCTTTATTTATACAGGCTAGCCTTGTTGAGTCACGGGGACTCATTTACAAGAGGGACCTGTCTCACTCACACCAAACAACCATCCACTCTCACACTCACACCTAGGGTCAATTTAGAGTCACCAATCAGCCTAACAAGCATGTTTTTTGGTCTGTGGGAGGAAACCGGAGTACCCGGAGGAAACCCACGCATGCACGGGGAGAACATGCAAACTCCACCCAGAAAGGCCCCGGACCGGGATTTGAACCAGCAACCTTCTCGCTGAGAGGCAGCAGCTCTACCAGTTGTGCCACCGTGCTGCCATGAAGCCCTCCAGATAGAGGGTGAAACGTTTTTATAAAAAAGAAACTGTCCAGATGACCCGACTGAGAATTATTGGATTATGAAGTAGTTGTAGAAAATCAAAAACAGGAACATATCTGCATTGGTTTTTGCCAGGATTCCAACAGATTCTTAAAACCATTTAGAGAAGTCAAGGTCGAGAGCTTCAGATCTTTTTGTAAGATATTCCATGAAGCAGGAGCGGAGTAGGAGAAGGCCCTTTTTCCAAGTTCAGTCCTCACTGACGGAACACTGCAGGTAATCATGTCCTGAGAGCGCACACTGTAGCTGCACTCACGCAAAGACATGTAGGAGGAGATGTATGAGGGCAGCAGACCAAGAAGTGATTTAAAGATGAAAATGTACCAGTGGAAGAGTCTGCGTGAGGTTAATGATGTCCAGTTAACCAGTGAATACAGGGTGCAGTGGTGGGTACGATAATCACAGCCAGTTATTTAATTTAACATCTACACCCTCTCATTTGCACAAAGAATATTAAGTGTTGGCAGAGTTCTGTCCATTGATATGTTTAAAACTTTATACAATATTTTGCCACAAAATCCATCAAATATTTTGTTTTTCTTCCACGTGTGTCCAGTTTGAACGTTTCTCTTAGGGAGGCCAGACTGAGATGGTTTAGACATGTCCAGAGGAGGGACAGTGGGTATACAGTATTGGTAGAAGGATGTTAGAATAGGAAAAAAGACAAAGAAGAGATATATGGATGCAGTTAGAGAGGACATGAAGGTACCGGTAGTTGGAGTGAGGACAGAGGATGCAGAGGACAGATGTGGAGGAGGATGACTCACTGTGGAGACCCCTGAAAAGGGAAAAGCCGAAAGAAGAAGAAGTTAAGTTAGTTATTTGATCTCTAACTTGATCCAAGCATTTTCATTATTGACTTAAGTTGTATTTACGTTGGTGTTTTGCAGATGTTTTTCGTAACGCAAGTAAACTGCATTTTTTTTTTAATGTAGACAAATTAAGTGATACAGTATTCTGGACCTACTACAGTGTAATTTTTGTGCACAAATGTGATTTGAATATATTACGTTTAAATTTTGCATAAATAGTTTGTGTAATAATACTAAACTAATGTGAATGGATGACTTCTTATACTGTATACACTTTAGAAATTTAGTATTTTTACCTCAAATGAAGCAATATTCCTCAAGCGGCTGAGGGAAGCTCAGTCCTCACCTCCTTCTACAGGTGTGCAGTGGAGAACATCCTGTTCTCCAGCATCAACGTGTGGCATGGAGGCTGCATAGCTGCAGAAATAAAAGCTCTACAGAGAGTGGTGAAGGCTGCACAGAAGACTGTTGGAGTCAGCCTCCCCACCATCACAGACATCTACACCCATGCAGGAAGAGGGCCACCTGCATTATGAAGGACCCCACTCATCCTGCACACACTCTTTTTGCCCCACTCCCCCCAGGAAGGAGGTTGAGGAACATTAATCACTTGACTGAGGAACAGCTTCTACCCTGAAGCTGTTAGATTCCTATCCAGAAAATAACTAATGACACTAATTGAAGATTTGACACTTTATCTGTGCTGCTGATTATCAATGTGGCTGATTCCTTGCCTTTAAGCTTCTGTATTCCCATCTGTTCACAACAGACTCATGTTCAGGCTGCTGTTTAATACACCATATTATATTACATTATTATTGCTTAGCACATCTTCCTTCTAAACTGTTTCTTTTTTTAATCTTTATATTTTTTGATGTACAGTAACTGTGACCTTGAGTACACAGTTTTATTCCACTTCATGTACCACATGTGATGTGAATGACAATAAAGAACCTTGAATACTGTATCTTTGAAGCATGACTTACAGTAAGAGACTGAGTGAGAGTATGCATTTGATGAAAAATACACAAAAATATACTGTTCATACGCTGGTGAAGATTCTCAGTCGTCCAGGACATGATAAAATCAGAAAAATAAAGTCCAGTTGTTTTTTGTATTGAGCGCTTGTTTCTGATTCATACACATTTAGTCCCATTGTGTTCAGGGTTTTCTGTTTCATTAATGTCAACATACTCAGTCAAATGAATACTGTAGCACTATATTAAAATCAAACTACAGTGTAAATATAGCACTTTGAGATTTTCATTAATGAAAAGTGCGTTATAAATTGAATTCATTATTATTAAATAAGTCAGTTTTGTGTTTGAGTAGTCATACAAATGGTAATCACTAATAATTATTTAAAAATTAGTTTATTTTTGTGTCTTTACCAATAATTAAGCAAAGTGTGAGTTCATTTAACCAATGTATTAGGCATTTAGTTGTTTTGTTTGAACCTACTATTTTAAATGTAACGTCATACTGCGTTAAAATTCGTCACTTCTGCTGTTTTAAACTGAGCTCAGTTCAGCAGTCTCCAGGTCAGATTCAAGTATTGGGCTCTGCTTCTCCATAGCCATATGTGCTTCTCCTCCATAATTGTGAGTTTGGGCTGATCTCAGATCTGTAGTAAGCCCACCGCAGCTAGCTAGCGGGGCTCGGGTTGTCTGTACTCTCGCGAGACACCGCGAAGTTTCCGGTGTTGTGTATGTTCCTGGAGACATGGCGGCCAGCTTCCGCGGCCGTCCTATCCGGAGTCTTCGGATGCGAGGTAAGCTCGAGCAAACTGAATTCAGTGGCAGCTGTTACAGCGGTGTTCTGCAAAGCAGATGTTCTGAGACGAGTGCTGAGCTCGGAGTGATGTGTCTGTGTGCGCGCTGCGTGTGTTTTTGTCAGGTCGGAATGACAGCGGGGAGGAGAACGTACCGCTGGATCTGACCAGAGGTAAGCAGCGATTATTCTTCAAAATGGATCAGGGCACTTTACTGCGAGCACTAAGCCCAGTGAGGGAAACGAAGCGCTGTGTGCAGATGTGTTTTGTTTGTAGTTTTCATTTTGTTACTTCCCCTGTTTCGTGTAAATGCTATAAAAACATTACCAACGGTTAATAACAGGCGGGCAGCTAGCTAACTAACGAGCTGAGCTAGCTGCCTCGGCTAGCCAGCCATGACGACGCGCTGTTGTTTTGGTGCTTGTGAGTGCGAAACGGAGCCTCTTGTTTAGCCAGGCAGCTCGTGCATCGGTCCCGGCCGGCTCCATGATGACAAACTGGGTCTGGTGAGCGGCACATCTGGGCGGTTCTGATCCACAGCTGGGTCAGACTCACTGCTCACCGGGTTTGTTTACACCGTCCTGAATAAACACATCCATGATGATGCTGCAGCAACCAGGTCAGCAAGGACTGCTGAAGGAATTCAGACCATTAGGCTGTTATCTGTGGAATATTATTAATGCTGTTTTATTAGGGGCAATAAAAATAGGCTGTGTTAAATATCAAATAATGCAACTCTTGCATTGATTTCTAGCCAATGGCTCAGTCTGCATTTTATTTTTCTGCTAAGGATTGTAGAAACTTTAAATTAATGCAGAATATATTTGTTTTTCTCTTATCAACCAAAACTAAAATAAAGCAATAACAAAGCACACACAATATAATACAGATTAAAAACAGGAGACTATAATACATACAAAAGGAGAAAACTTTTAACCAATTTATAACCTTCTGTGCGTTAATGTTCACAGATTTGTCTTTGTGTGTCTTAAGAATATAAATAAGAATATAAAAACTCTTGATCATTCATCCATTATCTTTTTACCTGCTTCTTCCTTTTTGGGTCACTGGTGCCCATGTCCAGCAGTCAGGGACACCCATGACAGGTCGCAAGTCCATCACAAATAGAGACAAACGAGACAAACAACCATTCACGCTCAAGTTACCAATCACTCGAACATGCATGTTTTTGGTCTGTGAGAGGAAACTGGAGTACCTTGAGAAAACTTTTTTGAATGTCCAGAGGACCTGACTTACTTTTTTTAGATTTTTCTACCTGGATTATTGAGCATGCATCAGGATATCTTGAGAAAATCCACACATGTACGGAGAGAACATGCAGACAGAATGGCCCCTCAGCCAAGATTTAATCCGGCGACCTTCTTGCTGAGAGGCAGCAGCTCTTCCAACTGCACCACCATGCTGCCTTGATAAATCAGTTGTTTTTTTATTGCAAACTTTAGGACCTCTAAGAAAACAAGATTGTTCAAATGTTGTAGTTTATTCTCTTGTATTTCTGGCTTTTAAAATCATTTTGCTCTAAACCTTTAAATCGATACAATAACACATTTACAAATGCGCAATAAAGAAAAGGTGTGACAGAATCAGAGCATGCGTTTATGACTGAACAGCCTTTACAGACAAACATGAATTTATAAGATTAAAGCAGTCAGTAGTTTTGGACACCATTGGACTATGAGCTGCAAATTTAAGTTGAGAATTCAAAACAACACTTAATGTTTTTAATGTGTGCAAAATTCTAGTAGTGCATGTCTAAAAATGCCAACGTCGAACCATGTCTGAGCTCAAGAGATAAAGATTCTCATCTTAAATTCTCACTGCACAAGAGACAAAAGCACACACTTTAACATGTCCACTTCTATTGTAATTCATACAGTATTAAATGGTACGTAGAGGATTAATGATGATGGATTGATGAGAATCGTGTCAGATGTATAAAATATTTCTTACTAAAGGTTTAGTTTTAGATGATTGTGCTTTTTTTTAATTCAAATGACAAAATCTAAATAACCAAAACAGTGTTTTTTCTTATTTTTGCACAGTTTTACAAAAAAAAATAAAAAATTATCTACTGTTCGCAAAGTCCTTAAACCCATAAAGCTGCTACCGGTAAACTCATTTTGTGCTATACAGTATATATTAAAACAGGTTCATTACTGAGGCATGTTCTTATTGTTTGCAGCATTTACTGTATCTTCTCTGCTGTCGGAGCTGCAACTGCTTTTCACACTCTTTCAATGTCTAGGAGTACCGGTACTCTGTTTTAAATCCACTTTCTTTTTGTGAGTAACATTTAATTGTAGTCAGCGCATGAGATTTGTAAGGAACTGAAAACAAAACACTTATCTGCTCCAGTCTTGTGTTTCACTCTCTAGGTCTTGTTTTGACTGTACACTAATTTAGTTCATGCCGCTGAGCCTACTTCCTTCCTGTAATGAATCAATCACAGGTCCTTACCTAATATGACGACGTGACTTGAGACCTTTCTTTAGTTACGATGCATTTTCTTCACATGTTTCTGCAGAACCATCAGAAAACCTCCGTGAAATCCTCCAAAATGTGGCCAAACCTCATGGAGTCAGTAACATGCGAAAACTGGGCCACCTGAACAACTTCATAAAGGTAACGCTGTGCAGTTCCAATCATCCCACTCCACAGTTGTGTTTTTTCATTAACGTTGTCATCACTGAAATGTTGTGACAGCTATACATGAAGGTGATTTACTTTAAATAAACCAAGTTGGCACTTGTTGGAAATATCTTCTGTACCTATAAACGTCAGTCTCTTTTGTCTTTTTGAGTATAATGCACTGTCAAACTCAATCTGTTCATTCTTTTGAATTAGTGTAGGGTCTGATTGGCTGTTTCTTGATTATTTCTCCTTGGGTGTTGCTGCCAGCAGGTCTAGCTGTGCCTGTCATTGGGATGATGACAGTTAATGTAACAGGAGCTGTAGGCGTGGGAAAGCACTCGGGTCTAATGTGCATCAAGAACACTCTCGAGTTGAAAACCAAGAGTATTTAATGTGTCGTACGTATCATGAACCAAAAACACTATGACTAAAAACCTGTATTCTGTCTTTGATGTCGATACTGAAAGTAAGTCTCGTTTAATCAGGTCGAGAACACTGCTTTTAAGTGGTAGGTCTGGAAAGATCTGGCGTCACAGCCCTGTGATAAACCTTTCCAGCGTGTTTTCCGTCTTCTATTCAAAACATACTGGAACATTTTAAAGGTTTCTTGGTGTAATAGGAGGGAACAACTGAGCGTAGGAGGAGAAAACTAGTAGTGTTTTGTGTTTTTAGTGACATTGTGCTTTTTAGACCAGCACCACGTCACTGAAAAATGTCTAAAATATTTACACGACTGTGCAATTTACAAACCCAGAGCTCCTTTATCTGCTACTGCTTAGAGATTTTCTGAATCTCTACTAACTCTAGGCCTTTCACCGCTTCTGACTGTCGGCCGCAGATGTAAACAATTGTTTGTGGGTCTGCACAGTGAGAGCTGTGTAGCTGATTGGAGCAGACTGAAGGCTGAGTGTGAGCCTGGTTTGTGTGACTGCAGTCTGTGCACCTTGTGTTTACAACCCACTCAAGGCTACTAGTCATGACATATGTACATATATTACAGCCCTATAATAACTTTGATTCCTTTTAAGGGTTCCAAGACAGCAGGGTGTGGAGAGCGTCACATGCCCCTCGCTCCCATCTCTTCTCCCCACGTGCTCAGGCTCTGATATCACAAGTACTTTCAAACAACCCACTAACCACCCAGACCCTTGTTGCTGCCCATCCTGCTCAGCTGTTTTGTACTTTAAGAGATAATTCATACAAATCTAAAAGATGAATTCCTTGGCATCAGGATCAGAATCCATAATCTGAGCTGCTGTGTAGGAATAGCACCGACTTGTTGCTTGTTCGCCGATGCCTGGAGGTATATGAAGGATTGAGAGGTGTTTGGGCGGCCGTGGTGTAGTGGTAATGGCAGTCAACCCCTGATCGGAAGGTTGGAGGTTCGAATCCCGCATCCGCCCACCATGTGTTGTTGTGTCCCTGGGCAAGACACTTAACCCCGAGTTGCTCCTGGTAGGTCTGGATGGCGCCTTGCAAGGCAGGCTACCACTACGAATGTCTGAATGAATGGGTGGATGGTTGGTATTGTAAAGCGCTTTGGGGCTCCTCACAGGGGGCTGGAAAGCGCTATATAAATAAGCTCCATTTACCATTTGAGAGGTGTTTGCTCCAAAATTGTCATTGTTTTGCTCATGCAATGTGCTTCAGACCATGTTGTTTGTAGTCGAGACTTAGCTGATGCTCAGGACTGTGTGGGTTCCTGCTATTGACGGGGGACTTGTTGTGATGTGGGTTCCTGCTATTGACGGGGGACTTGTTGTGATGTGGGTTCCTCCTAATGACGGGGGACTTGTTGTGATGGAACTTCTGAAGGCAGAAATTCACGCTGAGAGGAGAAACACACTGTGAGGCCTGGCAGGGTTTTGAGAACATGAGCAGCTGGTCTGCAACCAGAGTAATTGGAAACGATTGTTTAAAGGGGACCTCAGATGTATTTTTTAAATTTTTATGGTATTTCTGTGGGATATCCAGACCCTATTCCTTCAATTTAATGCACAAAATAATTATTAGATAATCAATTATACCCTTTTTAATTCTGCCATTTTTAACTTTCGTTTTGAACGACCGGTTTCTTGAAGTCCACGCCCTTCAACGATCTGTTCACGCCCTCTGTAACAGCCAGTATCTGTAATGTGTTGTTGTTTTAAAATTAGCTCTTTTTTTATTACTCATTTGACTTACTGTTAGTGTTAGCTTAAGATAACTTACCGAAACCCGTCTGAGCGCGCCGCAGTTTGCTGCTCCTTTTAGCATTAGACCACCCGAATCCGAAGCTAATGTTAGCTTGTTCCTCTTCCGGTTTTCGCCAGCTCCGCTCGTTGCACGCGATGAGATTTTGGGAGTTATCGCTGTTCCAGTGAAGACAACACAAAGTTCACCAAGTGTCTCCCGTAAATTAATCTGTAAGGAGAAGGTCCTCTTGCTGCGAGCCTGCTGCGAGGCTGCTGCAAGGCTGTACAGTTGAAGCTCCGCTCCATCGCGCCGGAAGAGGGTCCCGTCGAACCCGGTCCTTCCGCCTGTGGTCCGCTCGTTTAATTTTTGCCGGCTGCGCGTTGGCAGCGATCGCAAATACACTAAAAATTGAACTAAAACATAAAAATAACAATTATACTTTATTTATAAAGCCATTTAAAAAAACACAGCTGCAACAAAGTGCTGTACACATGAAATTAAGAACATATAAACAAAAGATGAGATGAAATCATGAAAAACAACAGTCATGTGTTTAATACAGAAGTGGGTTGAGCCTAACCAGGGGTTGCTAGGTGAGGGGCTGGACTCAGGTTTGATCTGATTGGCTGCGGCTTGGCTGCGGCTTGTGACGTCAATAAATGCAGGAAGTGTGAATCCTGGTGTATTTATCAAAAATAAATAAATCTACTTAGAGTAAATAAACCACTGGGTGCATTTTTTTGGCACAAGGACTGTTTTTTTATGAAGTAAATACCCAAAGTTTAGTAAAAAAACATTAAAAAGTGAATTTTGCATGTGTGGTCCCCTTTAACATATTAAAGACATTCTGTCATCGCAGTTTGTTTATATGTGTCCAAAACAAATGTCAGTGTGAAGCAGACGTACTGATAAAAACACAATGTTTAGAGGTGACACCAGCCGCACTCACTCCTGAACCTGTGAATGTGTCGCTACTTTCACTTTCAAAATTACATCTACTACATTGATGGTACCGTATTTTCCGGCGTTTAAGTTGCTTTTTTTGTGTTGTTGTTGTTGCATAGATTAGCATACAGTGAAGTGACATATTTATGTTTTCCCCCCCATATTTATAACCCAATGTTTGGCTGAGATCTGATGATTTCATTGATTCTGACAGAAAATATTGAACACTTCCATTTTCAGCCACTAGACGGCAGTCGACTAATATGGCAAGCCAAGTGTCATTAATAGGTAAAAGTTGCTATTAATGAGACACCTGGCTTGCCAAAGTAAGCCACCTTCGTCTCGCTCCGGAACTCCTGGAGCAAATGTCAAATCAGCTGCATTTCGCCGCACTGCCCAGGTGAAATGCAACTGATTTGAACATTAAAGCACTTTGAGATTTTTATTAATGAAAAGTGCGGTATAAATTGAATTTATTATTATTATTATTATTATTATTAAAGTGCATTTATTAAGGAAAAGTTCAACTGAGACGCACCTTTACTATTATTTCAAGCAAACAAATTGTTTTTAAGTGTTAATCTTGTTAAATTCTTGTTAAAGTCCTCCCATGCATGATCCCGCGTCCACCATTTGGCAGCCAATTGATTTTTGGGTCAACATCGGCTCACATTTCCAGGTTGTCAGTGGTGACGCGTAATTATTATTATTATTTTTTAATTTACCCTTTATTTATACAGGTAGTCTCATTGAGCCACGAGAACTCATTTTCAAGCGAGACCTGTTTAGGGATCAGCTGGTGGAGGTTAAGGGCCTTGCTCAGGGGCCCAGGGTGGGACGAATGAGGGTGGAGGCAGGTGTGGGTGTTTCACCTTTTTCCACCCACATGTTTTGATGTTGTCAGTACCGGGGCTTGAACCGGCGATCTTCCGATCACAGGCCCACCGTCTCTAATCACTGTGCCACCACTCCCCCAACAGTAATAGATGTGACTTACACGGCGAAGCAACTTATTTATATTTTTTCCACTCAGACATGTTTGGAGTGATGCAACTTATACGGTGGAAAGTACGGTATCCATTTTCTGTTCACCTTCTCCAACCAAGTGATCTTAGAACAGACACTGCATGGCTTTGAATGACTATAGACCAGTGGCCCTCACCCCGGTAGTCGCTAAATGTTTTGAGAAACTGGTCATGACCCACATCAAGGCAACCGTCAACATCAACGAGGACCCTCATCAATACGCATACCGTGAGAACCGATCAACAGAGGACGCCATTTCTTCCGTGGTCCACACTGCTCTCACCCACCTGGATCAGAAGGACTCATACGTGCGTCTGCTCTTTGTGGACTTCACATCTGCCTTCAACACCATGATCCCCCAAACTCTGATAGACAAACTATCTACACTTGGACTAAGCCCCTCTATTTGTAACTGGGTACTAGACTTCTTAACAGACAGACCACAGTCCGTGAAGATCCACAACTTCTCCTCCTCCACCATAACCCTCAGCACTGGCTCTCCTCAGGGATGTGTGCTGAGCCCCCTTCTGTTCACTCTGCTCACATATGATTGTACAGCCACACTTCCAGGCTGTCATATTGTTAAGTTTGCAGATGATACAGCGGTGGTGGGATGCATCACAAACAATGATGAGTCCAGCTACAGACAGGAGGTGGAACACCTGGAGAGCTGGTGCAAAGAGAATAATCTTCACATGAATGTGAAGAAGACAAAGGAGATGATTGTGGACTTCAGAAGGAACAAACACACCCACGCCCCACTGAAAATAGGTGGGTCTGCAGTGGAAGTGGTCTCCAGCTACAAATACTTGGGTGTACACATGAATGATAATCTCAGCTGGAGCAACAACACCACCAGCCTGATCAAGAAAGGTCATCAGAGACTCTACTTCCTCAGACGGCTGAGACGTGCTGGTCTGAGCAGCCCAGTTCTCACCTCCTTCTACAGGTGTGCAGTGGAGAGCGTCCTGTGCTCCAGCATCAACGTGTGGCATGGAGGCTGCACAGTTGAAGAGAGGAAAGCTCTACAGAGAGTGGTGAAGGCTGCACAGAAGTCTGTTGGAGTCAGTCTCCCCACCATCACAGACATTTACACCTCCAGATGCAGGAAAAGAGCCACCTGCATCATGAAAGACCTCACTCACCCAGCACACTCACTCTTTGCCCCACTCCCCTCAGGACGGAGGTTGAGGAGCATCAAATGTAGAACCACTAGACTGAGGAACAGCTTCTACCCTGAGGCTGTTAGACTCATGAATAAATAAAAATAAAATAAAAAATAAACACTGCAAAATATCACATCATACTGATGCTGATCTGTTTTCTTGTTGCTGTGTTCATCTGTGTTCATCTGTGACCATCTGCTCATACAAACTCATGTTCGTGCTGCTGTTTATTTCCACTATATTAGGCTTAGTGTATTACTAGTTGATGTTTTTCTTAGTTAATTCTAGATGTTATTACTGTTTTTCTCTTGCATTTGTTGTTGGATGTAACTGGGACCCCGTGTACATAATCTCGTTTTCATCACATGTACCACATGCGGTGCAAATGACAATAAAGACTCTCTGACTCTCTCTCTGACTCTGACTTTGGCAGGCATGTGTCTCCAAAAACAGTTATTTATTTTTAATCTGTATTTTAATGCTGTACAAACTTTGCCAGAGAAGGTACCGGTAATAATAAATAAAAAACTAAAGTTCTAGAAAGTTTTGAGAAGGTTTTTGTGAAAGTTTTTAGCAAATATTGATTGTTGTGTAACAAACTGTGTTCTTGTTCTCAACAATCAACAAGACCTACTGGCACGAATAAATCATCACAACCTGCTCAAAAGCCTTCTAATATAATTATTGCTGCCTTGTGTTAATTGTAAAATGCACCTCCACTTCCTGAAACCACTGTGCAGCCTTGTTTATTCCTAATTAGCTATTGGAACCTAGTCTAAGGATTTATTTATTTATTTAATTAATTTTTTTAAGACATTTTTAGACAGAAAATAATTTACTGAGCAGTTGTGTAAATACCTGAGTTAAGCTAAAATTGGTCTTGGTTGATAAGCAAATACAGTGTAATGGATTTTATCATTTTATTGTTACAGCTGCTTTGCAGCATTGGACACCGTGAGGAAAACTTTGGGTTTACATATGAAGAAATCATCATTTGGTAACTAATCTTATCTTTTCAATATATTCTCTGTAAATACCCTGATGCATGCTCAATAATCCAGGTAGAAATTTATAAAAAAGCTAAGTCTGGTCCTCAAAAAAAAAAAAAAAAAAAAAAGTTTTTTGAATGTCCAGAGGACCAGACTTAGCTTTTTTCGATTCGC
>JBBPBX010017625.1:0-18051 GCA_038048925.1 Garcialebias charrua | reverse complement strand
CTTTTTTTTTTTTTTTTTCCTGTAGCAAAATGAAACATGCAAAGTCTAGGCCTGAGTCTTATCAGTCAAAGCTAAAGTTGTTCGGCTCATAAATAATTCAGATTATTTTTTTATATTTGTCATATTGTTTGTGCTGCTTTTCTGTCCAAGTACTTTAAGAATATTTCTTCAATCTCCAGTTTGCGGTTAGCTCTGTTAAATGAGGCTAAGGAAGTGCGAGCTGCAGGATTGCGGGCGCTCCGCTACCTGATCAGAGACACCAACGTCCTGCGGAAGGTCCTCAAACTGCAGGTGGATTATCTGATAGCAAGGTAAGATTCTGAGATTGAGACGTGGTGCTGGATGACTTCATGCTGTGGTGTTTTTCTTTTTTTTAAGGAAGGTCCATTTATTCAAAAAAGTTCTAGTTGATATGAAGTGCAATGTTTGTGTTTTCTTCAGCAGGTTTGTTCAGCTATTAATAACATCTGGATTTGTTTACTAAAAGATACAACGATTGTCTTTGGGTTGTTTCAGATGCATCGACATCCAGCAAAGTAATGAGGGGGAGAGAACTCAGGCTTTGCGACTGGTCCGAAAGGTCGGATATATCAGTATATTTTTTCAGTTTTTTTGTACTATTTGTAGAGTTGATGGAGAACATTACCCTCACTGCACAGCCTGGTGCCAGAACTGTGCGATCAGAACAGCCCTTTGGGTCAGCGAGGATGTTTTCAAGAGTTCGCAGACAAAGTTATTTTTAGCTCATTCTGTAGTTTACTGTAAACCATACACACATATAGTGCACTGTGATTTAGAGCATGGTCCATTAGCTACACAGGCAGTAACATGACCCCACTCTTCATGCCATAACAGAATTTTTTAGACTTCTTAGTTTTCTCAATTTGCAGGGTTTAGACTTGTGTTAAAACAGATTATATGCCCTTCCCCAAAAAAAGTGAAACAAAAGCAGATTTTAAATTGTTTTGTTCATAACCTGCAGTTTATGCCCAAGGCCTGCGATGTGCTGTTAGTGTTCTCGTGGAGTCGCCAGGTTCCTCTGTGATTGTGGTTCTCTGTGCAAACTGCGTTTCAACAACATACGCTCAATGGCCAAACTCCCATACAAATGCTAGCACCCAAAATGCGACAACAACAAAAGACTGGGAGTACAAGCAGACCGGAAAAATGCTTTTATTTGCATTTGTTCAGTTTATTGGTCGAGAATATTAACCAGTTAAAAATTGTGTTGAATTCCTAGTAAGATTGATTTTTGATTAGACGGTTAATAAGTACATTATTGACGTCTGTTGGACTGGACTGCAAAACTTTAGGTTTCTGAATTAAGGCTGTAGCCTAACTGGCCAAAAGTTGTACAAACATGAGCTTATCGACAAGCTTCCATTTCTTTAAGACACAGAAACCTAAAGGGATCTGTGGTCCTTGTTGTAGCTGGACGCTCTGACAAATACTGAAATGTTTTAATGTGAAAACTGTGTGTTCCAGTTGCATTGATCCAGCACTGCCTGACTGTTTTTACCCTTTTATTACGTATAGAAGCAGAAAACCTGTACTTGGTTTTTCATGTGTTGCATCTGCATTTTTGTTTAGCTTAAAAAAAATAGAATTGTGTTATATGTCATGTATTGTTCTTTGTCTGAAGTTGCATTTGATTAACTTGGCGTTCTGGGGAGAACAAAAATACCGTAATAATGAGCTGAAAGTGCTTCCTCTGTCAATATAAACCTGAGGTTTTATTATTGTTAAATTATTATTAATTAAAAGTTAAAAATACATTTTTTTTGCTTTGTTTGGCTTTTTCAGACCTGTTTAGGACTTTTCTTTTGTTTCTCCCCTGTAGATAATCACTGTCAATGCAACGCTGTTCCCCACTGCTGTTGCAAATTCTCTTATTGCTGTGGGGACAGATGGGCTGCAGGAGAGAGACCGCATGGTTCGAGCTTCCATCGCCATCGTATGTGAGCTAGGTGAGTACTTCTACAGCACCAACACAGATGTAAAGCATCATTAACTCTGCACAGTTACCATACATCATGAGAAACCAATTTGAGCCCATGACTGGGGCTTGAATGGGCTAATTACAGCTAAGTTATAAATATTCCTTATAACTTTCATGAGGATGTAACATTGAAATCTACTCTGTCATCCTCTATAATATCTACAGTAAAAAATATTCTCTAAAAACGGCACTAAGCCACAGAGCTTTCTTTGTCTGAGCCACTGGGAATTTATAAATACCGTATTTTCCGGCCTATAAGTCACAGTTTTTTTAAACTAATTTTTATGTCCTGCGACTTATACGGCGAAGCGACATATTTAGGGATTTTTCCCCCCATATTTTTAGACAAATTTTTGGCTGAGATATGACCTTTTCCATTCATTCTGACGAAAAAAAATGGAGCAGAACTACTTTCGGCCGCTAGGGTCCACCGACCGTTCCCAGTTCATGTGTCCGACCGCAGCCTCCTCTTCTCGGACTCACTCTGTCGCAGCACGGCCTCCTGCTCTCTGGAGCTCTGAACTGCTGTTACCTCAGTGTTTTACTGTGAGCAAAATAGCTCATGAACCACAGGACAGATTTTGATGAAACTTACAGAAAGTAATCACTGGATGGACATTTACTAATAAGCTTTAGGAGATGTTTGAGCTAAGATTTGATTTACTGTATTTATAATTTATTTTCGCAATGCGCATGCATGTTTGGAAGACCGTCAAAGCGAAACAATTTAAATCCAGCTGATTTGACCGTTACTTGCATTTATTAAGGAAAAGTTCAGCTCCGATACACCTTTACTATAATGTCAGCAAACAAATATATATTTTTAGGTGTTTATCGTGTTAAATTTAAAAGAAATGCAGCGTTCCCACCCGCTGCGGGTGCATGTTTTGCACGTAGCAAAACAATTTTTTAAATTCAGCTGATTTGACAATTATGTTCATTTATTAAGGAAAAGTTCAGCTCAGACACATCTTTGCTATAATTTTCAGCAACAAATTCATTCAACCTTTATTTATACAGGCTAGCCTCGTTGAGTCACGGGGACTCATTTACAAGAGGGACCTGTCTCACTCACACCAAACAACCATCCACTCTCTCACTCACACCTAGGGTCAATTTAGAGTCACCAATCAGCCTAACATGCATGTTTTTTGGTCTGTGGGAGGAAACCGGAGTACCCGGAGGAAACCCACGCATGCACGGGGAGAACATGCAAACTCCACCCAGAAAGGCCCCTGGACCGGGATTTGAACCGGCAACCTTCTCGCTGAGAGGCAGCAGCTCTACCAGTTGTGCCACCGTGCTGCCCATAATTAATTAAGTGTTAATCTTGTTAAAGTCCTACCGTGCACGCTCCTGTGGCCATTTTGCAGCCAGTCCATTTTTGGCAAAACACCGGCCCACATTTCCGGGTTGTCAGCGGTGACGCGTAACATACGCAACGTGTCAGCGGTGACGCTTAATAGATGCGACGTATACGGAGGTGCGACACATTTATGGATTTTTCCACTTTATTGGACATAATTGGACTAATGTGACATATAAGGTGGTGCGACTTTTAGGGTGGAAAGTACGGTAATACCCTTCAGGTCGGTGGACAGTGTTTGTACAAATATAACCCAACCTAAAAAGAGTTGCAGTAGGCAACAGATGATGTTATTAATAATGATATAATTTTTATTATTTTCTGCACACATAAAAACTGCACTAAGGATGGCCAGTGGCGAATCCAGAGTCCTGAAATGATGACAGAATGTTTATTCAGCTGGGTTCATCTGAAAAGTCAGTGGAATTCCTCAGCAGGAGGTTTGTGGGAGGGTGAGAGCGTCAGGTTTACAAAACTTCTGCAGGCGTGTTGAGATAAGACGGCCTGTCAAGGCCAGTCAGGGAGCCAAATTTCAGATAAACACGATTGTTTTGGGGACAGGCAGAACTTTAATGACATCTACCTTCAGTCTGTGTCAGTCCACTCACTTCCGAAATGTCCAAATTAAAATGACCACACCAATGGAACGTGCCTGAGAGAATCCCCGAGATCTAATCCATTCATCCAAAAGTCTGGGTTTTCGAGACATGAACCAAGCCATCATGTGAGGCAGGCAGCCTGACCAGGTCCAGATTAGCCGCTTACGTCTTCCTTGTTTGTTGATAGACCAGGAACCAGCCAAATCCAAAAATCAGAAACCAGTTATCATAAATCCAATTAAATACATGTATGTGTCCTTAAGATCCACAGATGACTGCAGAGATAGACACGTCATCAAGTCTTCCAAGTCGATGAGATATCCAGCTGTGTGCATGCCAACAGGGCTCGCCTACAGCCAGTCTTCTTGTTGAAGAAATGTTTTCAGTTGTGTTGAGGGACCAACTGACCAAATTGAAGTCCATAGTTATCATTCGGAAGATTTTGTAGAAGAGAGGCTCTCAGACAGTTTCACAGACAAGACAAAGCAAAAGCAAAGCGGAGACCGAGAGGAGACGTCCGCCCTTGAGAAGACTTTTCAGAGGAGCCCAGCTGAATTAAAGCTGCTATATGTAACTTTTCTAACAATATATTTTTAACATATTTCTTCACTCTGTCACTAGATTGATGTTAGAGAGGTAATCTCTGAAAAAAAAAAAAAAAATATTGTCCCCTTGCTTCTCCAGGTGGTAAATAAGCATTTCTAAAAAGAAAAAGTGACCCGCCATTTTCCAGCCAATAAAAACAAAGTTTGTAACCAGCCAATAAAAACCGAGCTTGAATTTGAATCAGCCAATAAAAACAGAGCTTGAATTTGAATCAGCCAATAAAAACAGAGCTTGAATTTGAATTTCAACAGACCACAAGGGGGCAGAACCATATATGGCTCTGAGGGGGAGGGATCAGAACGCTTTGCTTGTTGAAATTTTTTCTAAGTGCTGATGTTCTACAGAAACTGCAGACTTCACCTTTAAAGTACAGCTTGAAGAAATGTCTTGATTAAGGATCTTCTTTTGAATAACATGATCACTTAAGCATGTCTTCAGTTTCTCTGCCTTTAGGTGAAGAGCTCAAACAAGCTGCCTTTTGAGCCTTAATTATTGTAAGACGAGCACAGAAGTCCAATAACAGAACAGCACTACGAAATTTGGACTCAGGTCCCAGATCACGAAGCCTAACAATGAATGAAAAGATTTTCTGCGAGTAATGCAGTGACTCCATCACTTTATTAAATCTAACCTTTAATACCTGTCATCTGAAATGAGATGGAAACAACATAAAATTCCTACATTTCATCAACTCTTTGTCACCAATAACCCAAGATTATTTTGACTTGTGTTTTGTGCTCTGCAGCACTGAAGAACCCAGAGGTGGTGGCTAAACGAGGAGGTCTCGGCACAATTCTAAAGAACGTGCTCGACTGTCAACTCAGCCGCATCAACGAAGCTCTGATCACCACCGTCCTCCATCTACTCAACCACCCGTGTACTCGCCAGTATGTACGTGTAGACGTCGAGCTGGAGGTATGAACTCGGAGGGTTCTGTTGTATATAAATGAACCCGAGTACAGAGAGTGCTTTCATTCAGGATTAGCGCCTCAGGTTTCCCGCATCTCTCTGAGCTGACAGTAATCAGCTGCAGCACCTCTCAACGCCTCGTTGTCTGTAAACATCTAGCTGAGACAAAACCGCTCATCACCAGTCATAACATCCACACGCATGTCACATGAAATCAGAAATTCATTCTCACTGTAATATATTAGTTCATAGATATACATAAATGTTCAAGAGTTTATGAAATCTCCAAGTAGGTTGTGTCTTGTGTTTATCTTTTTGTGCGTTGTGTTCTGTCCTGCAGCAAATCCTCGCGCCTTTCACTGATTTTCACTATCGTCACAATGCAGACACGGCTGAAGGGCAGCTCAAGTAAGTGTGTGTGTGTGGGCAAGGTTTGAAGAGTTAGTGTGATGAAAGCAAACTCAGTCTGACTGGTGACAGCACATGTTCTGTGGGTTTGTACACAGTTTGTGTAATGTGGACCTTGTTATCAGTGCGCTTTGGTTCCGGAACGTCAGACAATATGAAGCAGACTGAGATACGAAGCTGCTGAATTTCAGATTTACTTTTATTTAAACAAACGTTATTTCCTTTAGTTTGCCTATACAGTAGTTTGTTCAAGTGCAAAATAATCATTTCTGAAAAATCCCTCGAATGCTGTTTGTGTGTGATAAGTAGTGTAGCTTTTATCATGCATGTTTTGTTTTCACAGAGAAGACAGGGAAGCCCGTTTTTTGTCCAGTAGAATGGCGATAGTTGCTGCCTTCCGTTCTTGGTCTGGTAAGTGATGTGATTCTTTTGAAAGGCGGGTGATAGTGTAACATGTGTGTGTTTAGAGACAAAACAATACACGTACAAGTTAATTAACCATAACAAACTCAAAAATGGCTATTACTTTATCAGTTTTTACTATTTTTGAGCTAAAATCTGTTCTAGTCAGAGCGTCTTCTCCAACACATACTAACAGATCACATTAGATGTATGTTAACACGTTTGCATGCCAGGCATCCAGCAATATGGATTTCTTCAAGGAATGCTAGTTCTAAAGATAATTAGTATCTGTTGAAGCACCATGAGGTTATTCTCTCTCTTATGCAACGTCTTTGTTTTTATTCAGGGATTATCAACCTGTGCAAGCCTGGAAACTCTGGAATCCAATCTTTAATTGGCTTGCTCTGCATACCAAACATGGAAGTTAGAGTGAGTATTAAAACGACTAAACCATATGAATAAAACATGTAGGAGCAATTTTAAAGTGTCACTGGAAACCTGAACATTAAAATGAATTTAATTAATCACCACTAAGCAGGTTTTCTTTAGTGTTGAAGTCTGATTGTGTCGGCGTTGAAGCACAGGGTGAGATGCAGTCATCCTGTCACAGCTTCAAAGGTCCAGCACAGATCTGCTGGTAGAGGTGGTCTCCCTCTTCCCGTGGTTGTATCACACATGTGATTGCTTTGACGTGTTTCCCTCTGCAGAAAGGCTTGTTGGAAGTGTTATATGAGATCTTCAGGCTTCCTGTTCCAGTTATAACCCAAGACTTTGTAGAAGCTCTTCAAAGTGTCGGTAAGGACCGACTTTTATATCAACTGAATCTATTTGTGTATGTGCTTTGTGTATCTTTGTGCCTAGTATATTGAGTTTCACTTTAGTAACAATATGTAAATACAATTTACGTTAGTCACTTTTGTGTATTTTGTACTCAGAGTGTCTTTGCTCATCTCAGAGCCTAATTAAGGCCATGCATCACACACACACACCATAAAGGCTAATCTTAGCTGTGGTCCACTTCAGATCCCGCCAGGTTTCAGGACACCTGGAGACTGTCTGATGGGTTTATTGCTGCTGAAGCTAAAGTCATCCTACCCCACCGGGCCCGCTCCAGGTGAGACATGAGACCGAACAGAAGTAGGCTGATGTTGCTTCAGTGGTTACATGACAAATTAAATATTTGTGTTTCTGTTTGCTTCGTTAGACCTGACCTTATGGACAACTACCT
Organism: Garcialebias charrua; assembly: GCA_038048925.1. Lineage (NCBI taxonomy): Eukaryota > Metazoa > Chordata > Actinopteri > Cyprinodontiformes > Rivulidae > Garcialebias > Garcialebias charrua. The sequence continues at coordinate 10,534 of JBBPBX010017625.1, read as the reverse complement.
GGCATTTGTGCTCTCTGCCTTCATCACCAGTGGGTTGTTGGAGGTGAGTTAAATGGTTTATTTTACTTTAGAGCTGATGACCTGTTTACAGAGCCGTAAAGATAAAGTGGAAGTAGCTGAGAAACGCTATGGCTTGAAGGGTTTCATACTGTGGCAGCATTGGGAGGGCAGCTTTAGGGTGGTGGTGCATCTATTGAAGCTTCCTCTCCTCTGTAAGGGTCTTGTTGAAGTTGTGACCAGCAGTGATGACCAGCTTGCTGTCAGAGCCACTATACTCATAGGGGAACTTCTACACATGGTAATATACAATTAATCTCAAATTTAACTAGGAAGTTCATACCAAACAAGAAAAGGTTGATAAATGTTAATTACTGTATTGTTTGACTACATTTGTTGTCTTTTTTTTTTTTTTTCTCATTTAGGCGAACACGATTCTCCCTCATTCCCATAGCCACCACCTGCACTGCCTCCCCACCCTCATCAACATGGCAGCCTCGTTTGACATCCCCCAAGAGAAACGACTGTGAGTGCACTCAGTTTTTCCTCAGTAAATAGGAAAGTGATAATTACTACAAACGGATGGAATTAGGTCCAGAAATATTTAGACACAAAACATAAAATTAGCACTTTTATTTTTATCTGTAGCAAGTTACGGTAATTAGAATTTGATAGAGGTAATTAAAAACAATGTGCTTGTTTTTCACAAAATGATGATTTTATGATTGTAGAACAGGATTACAGGATTTTTCTTGTTTGCCTTTCTTTGTTGCTGCCTATTTTATGAAATGTTATGTCACTTTGTGCCGCTCTTTCTTTCTTGCAGGGTGCATGTTTTAGAAATTATAAACTGAGCGTCAGTTCTTTGTTCGGAGAGCTAAATGTTTGCTCTCCATAACATATTTTATGGGTTAATTTTAAACCACTTAAGTTGTTTTTTATCTTGGATTGTGTTAATGTATTCTTTTGACATAATGAAAATGTAAATTTTACTTACCTTGAAATGTATTTAGTCCATGTCTGATTTCTAATCACTAGACAGAATGCTGATAAAGCTTTATTGGCAACATAAATAAGATAACTTCTGGTGTATTTTTTTTTTTTTTTTTGCTGTTAATAGCACAGGCAAGAGCAAAATAGGTTTAAACTTCTCACTTAAACTTTAATTTATTGAACGCAGGAGGAGTTGAAGTTTAGGTTGGGTGAAGATGAAGATTAGGAAGCTGGTTTTAATATTTTATAATCTGCAAATAAGATTCTCTGACAGAATAAGATGTTTTGAAGCTCAGAAAGCACAAATACAAAGTTACATACATGTTGTATTTATGGATTTTTATGTGATTGTGACTTTAAATACTCTGTGAGGCACATGAATAGACATTTTTAAAACCACATGTTCCGTTTTCGTTCCCAAACAAAGCAGACAGTAGAAAAGTTTGTCTGTTTCACTCTTCAACATTAATAAAGATGGACGAAGCATCTATGTATTCTTTTGTTGTTCAGAATTTAAGCTGAAATGTCATGTTTTTTTTAGTTTTGTTTAATTATATATATTTATATTTATTTATTTTTTAAGCCTGTGCACTAGGGACCAAAGATTGTACACTCGATACAAAAACCATCTACACGCCCTCCCAACTCACTGACAGGCTGTTGTGTTTGATGATACTCTTAAGACTCAATCTCCAAAAACTACCGTACTTTCCGCCCTTTAAGTCGCTCCGCCCTATTTTTCATTCATTCAACCTTTATTTATACAGGCTAGCCTCGTTGAGTCACGGGGACTCATTTACAAGAGGGACCTGTCTCACTCACACCAAACAACCATCCACTCTCACACTCACACCTAGGGTCAATTTAGAGTCACCAATCAGCCTAACAAGCATGTTTTTTGGTCTGTGGGAGGAAACCGGAGTACCCGGAGGAAACCCACGCATGCACGGGGAGAACATGCAAACTCCACCCAGAAAGGCCCCGGACCGGGATTTGAACCGGCAACCTTCTCGCTGAGAGGCAGCAGCTCTACCAGTTGTGCCACCGTGCTATATGTCGCATTAGTCCAATAACGTCCAATAAAGTGGAAAAATCCATAAATGTGTCGCACCTCCATATACGTCGCATCTATTATGGTATGCGTCACCGCTGCCATGTCGCGTATGTTACGTGTCACCGCAAATGGCCACAGGAGCGTGCACGGTAGGTCTTTAACAAGATTAACACTTAAAAACAATTATTTGTTTGCTGAAAATTATAGCAAAGATGTGTCTGAGCTGAACTTTTCCCTAATAAATGCACGTACCGGTCAAATAAGCTGAATTTTAAAAAATAGTTTTGCTACGTCTGTGCTTCGCGTGCACGCGCAGCGAGCGGATACGCTTCATTTCTTTAAAATTTAACAAGATTAACACCTAAAAAATATATTTGTTGGCTGACATTATAGTAAAAGTGTTTCTGAGCTTAACTTTTCCTTAATAAATGCACGTAATCGTCAAATCAGCTGGATTTAAATTGTTTCGCTTTGACGGTCTTCCAAACGGTCGCGCGCGTTGCGAAAATAAATTATAAATAAATCGAATTTTAGCTCAAACATCTCCTAAAGATAACTTGTTGTAAATGTCCATCCAGTGATTGCTTTTTGTAAGTTTCATCAAAATCTGTCCTGTGGTTCCTGACCTATTTTGCATTGCTAACAGTATAGCACTGAGGTAACAGTAGTTCATACCTCCAGAGAGCAGGAGGCCGGGCTGCGACAGAGTGAGTCAGAGCAGAGGAGGCTTCTGTCGGACACATGAGCTGGGAACGGTCGGTGGACCCTAGTGGCCGAAATTGGTACTGTGCCACTAGCGGCCGAAAGTGGTACTGCTCCATTTTTTCCGTCAGAATGAATGGAAACGGTCTCAGGCAGAAATTGGACTAAAAATATGGGAAAAAATCCCTAAATATGTCGCTTCGCCGTATAAGTCGCAGGACAGGAAAATTGGTTAAAAAAAACTGTGACTTATGGGCCAGAAAATACGGTAATTTAAACTAGATGTATTTTAAAAATGGATGTAAGGATGTACAGCAGCAAAACCACTAGGGTTCACCAGTCCTTTGTGACTCCAACTTCCAGCTTCTGGTTTCAGTTTTAGTTCAAATTTATCTCAACCATTCCACCAAAAACGCTGCAATTCTTTACTGAAAAGGAACATTTGTATTATTGTTTTCCTAGTGTTCATATTTTTGTTGAACATACTCTGCCATTCATAATTTTGTTATATTTAAAAAATGGCAAAAATTAAGTTGGAAAAAAAATATCAAAAGTGAATTCCCAGTGAAAACTAGGCAGCTAACTTTCTCGTTAAATTTTTTTTACCATTAATTTGGGTCAGTAAATTTGATAGTCAGCAAAATAAGATGAAAAGATTTTAGTATCTTAATACGTACTATGCACACTTTATCTTCCAAACACACCTTAAACTTTTGAAAATACAGTATTCTCTTTCTTTGTTTTTGTGTATTTTTCAGCCGTGCAAGTGCAGCAGTGAACAATTTGAAGCGTTTCCATGAGAAGAAGAAGAAAGGTTTGAAACCTCACAGCCTTTACTTGGACCACATCATTCGCAAGTCTGTGTCGTCACACAACCGCAGAGATTCACACTCGCGTGCCCAGAGAGACATCTACATCATAAAGGTAGACACTAATGAGCTCTACAGATGCTACTTTTAGACACTTTTATATTTCAGGAAATGGGTCATGGTTTTATTAAATTAGTGATACCATGGTTTGAGTTTAGTTCAGCTTTGCATGAGGCTGTAATTTACTGCAGGTTTAGATCATGTGCTGCTTGGCAAATTATGAAGCAGCTTATTTATTAAAATGTACAAAGCAAAGAAAAGAAATCTAGGGATACACAATATTATCGACATGGTGTCGGTATTGGCCGATAATAGCGATAAAGTTAAATATCGGACATCGGCCATTCCATCAAAATAACTCACCGATATAAAATGTGCTGATTTATTTATAAATATATTATATATTTATGTAGTGTTACATCATTTTCAAACTTCTTTTTGACATCTGCATTTGGTAGCAGGTGAAATTGACAAAGACCATGCAGAATAATGTCGTATTTTAATTCCACAGCAGAGAAAGCTACCGTATGTAGTATTTATAAGTGGGTCTAGGGAAAAAAATGGTATTGGTATCGGTTATTGGCCAAATAAGTTTTAACATATCATCATGTCGGATATCAGCCAAAAATCTAATATTGTGCATCCCTAAAAATCTCTTATGCCTAGAGTCTAGTCTATAATGTAGTCAATGGAGTACATAATGTTGCTTTCTGATCTTTGTCCTTTTCTGTTGTTTCTGTTTTTAGGACACAGAGGAAGCATTAATGATAAATCTGAGAGACAGTCAAATTCTCAACCACAAGCAGAACCTGGAGTGGAACTGGTTACTTATTGCCACCATCCTTAAGGTCAGGCCGTTCTCATGCAGCAACACAAACTCTGATTTTTGTTTGTTCTTCCATCTAACAGATTTTTGTTGTTTTTCTCTCAGTGGCCAAATGTAAATCTCAGGAACAACAAAGATGAGCAGATGCACAGGTGAGACCAGCTTCAGAGCATTTTAAAACAATTTGTCAGTTTTCCCCTCATCTTTTTCTTTCAAATTCACATTTGTTTCTGTGTAATGCAGGTTTGTTCGGAGGCTGCTGTACTTCTATAAGCCCAGTAGTAAACTGTATGCAGGACTGGCTTTGGATCACGCTAAGGCCAGGCAACTCACTGTGGTTGGGTGTCAGTTTGTGGAGTTCCTCATGGACTCAGATGAGGTATGAAAAGTTTGCGTAAACATGCATTGTCTTGATGCATGCTCAGTCATACAGGTAGATAAATCGAACAAGGATAAGTCAGGTCCTCTGGACGGATTCTTTTATTGAAACGTTTCCTCTTTTACCCAAAACACCTCTTCAGTCTGAGGAGCAAGCGGCCATCAGGGCACAAGTGATTGGTCATTTTGCATGTGAACAACTTTTATCTGTCACCAATATGAGAAGGTGCTGTTTATAAGACTGAGTTTGTTGCAGCTCCTCAAACTGAAGTCTTTTGGATGAAAGACGAAACGTTTCAACAAAGAAGAACCGTCCGGAGGACCTGACTCAACCTTATTAGATACACGCACATTGTTCTTGTGTCTGAGTCCAGGTCTGATCCTGTTTTCATGTCCACCTGTTTCTTGTTGTCACCAGGACGGTCAGGGCTATCTGGAGGAGCTTGTGAGGGACATGGTGTTGTGGCTCTCCTCGTCTTCAGGCCTGAAGCCCGAGCGCAGCCTGCAGAGCAACGGCCTCCTCACCACCCTCAGCCAGCACTACTTCCTCTTCCTGGGGACACTTTCTGCACACCCACAGGGAGTCAAACTGCTAGAGAAATGTGGCCTGTTTCAGTGGTGAGTTCACTGCTTTCCTGAGCCAACGCTGTCGCACAATGTCAGATGCTTTTTTCCATTTAACGAAGCCTGTAAATGCAACATCTGCCTTTGATCTGGTGTTTGCAGCCTGCTGAACTTGTGTTCTGTAAAGAACCAGGACGCTGTCCTGAAACTTGCTGTATCCACTCTGGACTACAGCAGAGACGGTCTTGCTAGAGTGATCCTGTCGAAGCTCCTCACTGCTGCCACTGACGTAAGAGCAGAAAACCTCAACACACGCGTAAAATACATAGAGTAGTAATTCAGGAGCAGGTTTTTTGTGAACTCTTTGGAAAAAATGCTACATATCACACTGCAGCACCAGTAAATGTTTATGTTTATTAAATTTGTTCTATTATTATTATTTTTTTTTTACAAAAAACACAATACAAAACAATCCCATAAATGATAACGTACAAAATATTAAAAAATGAAAAGTAGCAGAAAGAAGAAAAAAATCTTATTATATATCTGCCCCTTTTTTCAAACAATCAGTTCAAACATTAATAATCCTCCAGTAACAGAACAAAATGAATAACTCTTTCAAATTTTCTAACTAATACAATACACATTACGCTTCTTCATATACTGTATATATATTTTTTAACAATTTAGTTTTTATCATTTTCTTAAATGTACACATTGACTTGGCATTTTTAACTTCATTCTCCAAACTAGGGGTGTCGAAGTCAAATACACCGAGGGCTAAAAAAACAAATTTGCTACAAGCCAAGGGCCGGACTGGTTCAATGTTTATTATAAGGGGGTGATATAAGATTTTTTTTCTTCTTTCTGCACTCAATGTTTTCTTTTTGATGAATTTGTTTTATTTCATCTCTTTTAAATGAATGAATAAATCAGTTAAATACAATATTAAATAGCTTTACATCTGCTAAGTTCTTGGCGTAAAGCAACACAGACATGTTCGTGCTTTTAGTGCGTTTGTTTTATAATGTAACGGTAGCTGTTTATAACAAATATATTATAAATAAATAATAATAATAAAAAACTCCACTAGATAATTACTAGAATAAATATTTCATAATAATGGTGTGGAGAGGATGGCTGTAAGGGGAGAAGGGAAGCCATCACAAAAAAAAAAAAAATCATCCAGGGGGCCATAAATAATGAATTCCCGCGGCCCGGCACTTTGGCTTATTTGCTCCAAACCATTCCATAATCCAATTCCCTGGATTGAGGTAGACCGTCCCTTCAAACTAGTTCTGAATTTTGGTTTTACAAATACCGGTATGTCTGTCCCCTTAAGATTATAAATACTTTGTCTTAACAAAATGCATTTGGATATTTACCGGTAAAGGTAATGCGTTATTCTGAGCCCTATACGGTACATAACTGATAAAACATTATAATCTACCAAATCATGGAATTTCAATAACTTCAGTTGATAAAATAATGTACCGGTACTTGATAGATGACAGTAATGTTTTCTAGTGATAATTCTTACAGCTCTTTTCTGTAATACAAAAATAGGCTTTGTGATTGTTTTACACGCATTCCCCCAAACATCAATACAATAGATTAAGTGTGGAACAATGATTGTGTTATACAACAAATACAGAGCTTTATCATTCAATAAGTCTCTGACTTTGTACAGTACTGCAATAGATTTAGCTATTTTTATTCTTACAGAATTTATGTTGTTTCCATGTCAGTTTGTCATCAATGATAACACCCAAAAACTTCACCTCACTTTACTCTACAAATCTCAACACCCTCAATTTTAAATGGAACATCAACAATTTTCTTTTTATTACTGAATATCATGTAATTAGTTTTTTCTAGATTTAATGATAATTTATTGAGTTTAAACCAAGTTTGTATTTTGACAAATTCTGTCTTTATCAATTCTAACATTTGTTCTATATCTTTACCTAAACAAAAAATGTGGTATCATCTGCAAAAAGGACACATTTAAGGAGTCCTGACACATTTACCAAGTCATTCACATATTAAATAAATAGCTTTGGTCCAAGTACAGAGCCTTGAGGAACTCCACATGTGATATTACAGAGGTCAGATCTTACACCATTTAATTGTACAAATTGTTTCCTATCTTTCAAGTAGCTAGATACCCACTGTAATGCTGGTCCTCTAATACCATATTTATTAAAAATTTCAAAGAGAATGGTGTGATCAATTGTATCGAATGCTTTTTTTAAATCAACAAAAATATTGACACAATATTGTTTTTGATCGACAGCAGTAGTTATTTGTTCCATTAATTCCATGAGAACCATTGATGTAGAGTTTTTTTGCTTTAAACCCATACTGACTGTTCCACAAATGTAAAATCATAGGACTGCAAAATTCCCTTAATGGTCTTAGAGTGACCAAGTCACAGAACGATAAATGACATCTACTATCAGAAATTATTCACGTCAATATAAAAATGTCAACAGGCTTCTGCTAAATATTCTAAATCATCTGATGAATCATCACTTCTTGTGATGTTGAGCAGGTTTGCAGGCTGTATGCTACAAAGCACCTCCGTGTGCTGCTGCGTGCTGGCGTGGAGTTCTTCAGCAGCTGGGGGATGGAGCTTCTGGTCACACAGCTCCACGACCACAATAAGGCCGTGTCCATGGAGGCACTGGACATACTGGATGAGGCCTGTGAAGACAAGGTAGTTGAAGACACGTGCATACATTAGGTTACTGACTGTGCAGCAGAAACTCTTTGGATTTATTAATAAATGTACATATGATATGTGTATACAGTATACACTTGGCTCCCTACCATTATTCAAGGAGGGCGCCTCGCCCTGTCAACAGAACTGAGCGCCCTGCCTACATGTAGGCAGCTGACATGCGACAGTTCCACTACTCCCAGACAGGGAGCAGAGATTTTTGCAACAGGATAAGCGATTTCATTAGTATCGTAACGCTCCGCTATGCTCTGCTGTTTCTCAGGCTAACCTTCACGCTCTGATCCAGCTGAAACCAGCTGTGTCTCACCTGGGAGATAAAGGCCTCCTGCTGCTCCTAAGGTGTGTGCTTTCTTACCAGACAAAAGCTTATAGTGTGAAATGTGTAGGTCATTGACTCTACCTACATGCATTAAACTCCTTTCTTTTGTTGTTGTTCAGGTTCCTGTCCATTCCTAAAGGCTTCTCCTACCTCAACGAGAGGGGTTATGTCAGTAAACAGCTGGATAAATGGCACAAGGTATTTTCAAGCTGACAGCGGATGGCAAAACATTAATCTTACCTGATGTCAAGACACTAAGGCCACGGTCAAACCAAACACTAACAGAAGTTTGTGTTTGATTCTTTAACTCCTCTGGATTGCAGGAGTACAACCTTAAATACGTGGATCTGATAGAGGAGCAGCTCAACGAAGCACTAACGACGTACCGCAAACCCATCGATGGAGACAACTACGTCAGACGCAGCAACCAAAGGTGAGGCAAGAATGAGTTGGCTCCATCCAGGTGTCTGCAGGAGTGAGAGTATCTTTTAAATTTTGTTTTTTTCTGTTTGTTTATGTTTTGGGTTGTGTCTTCAGGTTACAAAGACCAAATGTCTACCTGCCTGTGCACTTGTATGGTCAGCTGGTCCATGATAAGACAGGCTGTCACCTGTTGGAGGCTCAGGTAAGGGTTTGTTTTATTACAATTCCTCAGCTGTTCCATATCTCTTTATTCTCACCCATAAGTTTCTAATATATGTTTGTTTATTATTTATCTTAAGAATTTAGTTCCAGACCTCAGCTACATGGTCCGCTTCCCGATGCTGGACACCTGGGAGGGTATTAAACAGTTGAAGGCTGCTCTCTGGGCTCTGGTCTGCAATGCTGTTAATTTAAAACTCCTCAGATCATCCTCATTCTTACTAATGCTAAGTCAGTCACTGATGGTGTGTTGTCTTCTGCTGTCTTGTTTCAGGGCAACATTGGCTCATCTAACTGGGGACTGAATCTCCTGCAGGAGGAGAATGTCATTCCAGATATCCTCACAATGGCTCAGCACTGTGAGGTGCTGTCAGTGCGTGGGTAAGCTTCAGCGTTCACTTTTATTCAGCCATACTTTGTGTCCGTAGACGAAGGGTTAGCAGAGGTGATGGTAATATGATTCAATTTCTTGTCCACAGGACGTGCGTTTATGTCCTTGGTGTGATTTCCAAGACCAAACAGGGTTGCGAGGTGCTCAAGCAGTACAGTTGGGATGCAGTCAGACACAGTCGCCGGACGCTGTGGCCCGTCACTCCCGAAGAGGTTGACACGCAACCAACCTCTGAGCTCTCTTCAGTACCGAGCACGCTCAGTCTGAACTCAGAATCCACCAGCTCACGCCACAACAGTGAAAGCGAGTCTCAACCAAGTGCGTATTATGTTGTTGACTTTTTCACCGTTCCAGACTGAGTTATTACAGTAGTCCCTCGTTTATCGCGGGGGTTCCGTTCCCCCCATGATAAGTGGAAAAACTGCGAAGTAGGAATAGTAGTACTAGTAGTAAGTAGTTTTTCTTATATATATATATATATATATATATATATATATATAAAAGTGTTTTAAACCCTTCCCACACTCTTGCAATATTCTAAACTATGTTTCTAAATTCTAAAAGAACACATGTCATGATGTCCGCTCTCTGCCACGCCCACTTCTCCGCTGCAGTCGCTTGCAGAGGACGGAGATCATGACATGAACCTCCCTGCACCTGTGGGCTGCACACAGGTGCTAAATCATTGAAAATAATTAATTTTAAATGATCTATGCCGCTCTTGCGGCTCATCCATCAATCAGCCAAATTGTGTGTCATGTCCAGTCTTACTTTGGAGAAGAAAAAAAAGCCAAAGAGTGAGTTTGCAAAAGTCAAACCACATAGTAGCGAGATAAAACAGTTAATACTACAAAACTAATAAATTTCTTATCACCGTCATCATTGGGTATTTTTATGTATGGTCACATTTTGTAAAAATGAAGCCAAAAACCCTCAAAATAAACATTGACGTTTAGTCTTATTAATCATAATACTCATTTGGCCTTTTATCAATTTCAAACCTATTCGAAAAGTAAAAGGTTTGTAATAGAAAACTGGTTTTGAAAAGTTAAATTC
>JBBPBX010017624.1:26320-38373 GCA_038048925.1 Garcialebias charrua | reverse complement strand
GCCGTAGCTAGGGGGTGAAAATTATTTATTTTTTTTAATTATCATGCTAACGGAGCGCGCGCACACATTTAAGCATGTACAGTAGTGTACTGTAATGTTAAACATTGCTATTCACATTTACAGAATAAATAAAAATATATTTTCTTACTTTGAGATGGTCAAAGCCGACATCTTAGGTTGCCATGCGTTGATTGTTGTCGGGCCGAGCAGCGCGGCGGCCGGCCAGTGAACCACCGCAGCCGCTCCAGACCTGTGTTAGCTAGCTGGCTAGCTTCTGCTAGCCAAGCCATGAGCTGGTGTTGGAGCGGCGGCGCGATCAATCTGCAGCTCCTGCTCCAGCCTGAGACGTCCACAGAGCTCACAGAGCGATTCCAGCTAGTAATTAATCCATATGATGCGATCCTGGTCACAAGTGTTCAAAAGGCCGGCTCCCGTGTTAGCTCCCGTGTTAGCTTCTGGAACTAGCCAGGCCGGAGGTGTAGCCAGGCCGGCCGGAGGTCTTCGCGCGGCGGCCTGGCACGATCAGCGATAAATCCGCTGCTGCCTGAGACATCCACAAAGTTCACAGAGACGTTTCCAGCTCGTAATTAATCCATATGAAGCCATCCTGGTCACCAGTCTTCGGCCCGGCGCCGGGCAGCTAACCTAAAATGGCGTCCGGTGTTCTACATTAATTTGTGACCGTGTAAACTGAAGACCTACTTCCTGTTGCCCAAGATTGCTCAGAAATGATCAGAAATGATCATTTTTATCATAATTATTATTTATAAAGCCTTTAAAACAACCACAGCTGCAACAAAGTGATGTACACATGAAATTAAGAACATTTAAACACAAAAAAAAAAATATATATATATATATATATTTTTTTTTATACTATTTTTTTTTTAATACAGTAATTTCATATTTTTATTAAATATGATACGTTCGTAGGTCCCGTTGTTCGTAGGTCGATGGAGTCGTAAGTGGGGGGTCACCTGTATATGGAAACATACAGTGACGACATTGTGAGACATTATTATATTAGCTTTTTTTCTGCTGTTTCAGTGATTTTAACCTTAACATATATTTTGTAGCTTTAGCATCTGTTTTACAAATTTTAGCTACTGTTCTATTGCTTAGCTTGTAACATTCCAGCCCGTTACCTTGTATTCTGCTAATTAAGCTGATCATCTAAGCCTCTGTCCTGATTGTTTTAGCTTCAGTTTGGCTTGTTTTAATTTTAACTCAGTTTTAGCTTCTTCAGCAAAGTCATTCAGTGATTCAATGATTCAATGATTTGATGATTCAATGATTCGATGCAATCAAGATATAATCACAATTTGTTAAAAAATATAATTTGATACTTGGAATCAAATGCACTTCTCTTGGAGCTGCTAAAGACAAGTATTGTAATCTTGTTTATTAAGATAAAAATAATGGAACAAATGAAGCAAATAACAAACCTGTGATGTTTGTAACTGAGCCCCTCCCTGAACCCCCACACTGTCCTGCTGTATTCTCCCCCCACATGTAGACGTTGCCTTGCTCGCTTATCGCTCCGCAGTGAAAGCCGCCAGCAGCCACGTGGACCATTGTCTTCCCCCGCAGAGAGCGCTCCAACACCGGAGCAGAGACCGGGACACTGAGGTCCCTCCATGAAAGGGCTCCGAAGGAAAACACCTGACCTCCTGGAGAAAAACAAAATATATAAAATAAAAAAAACAACAACAAAAAAACAGTAATTTAATCTGCACTGCTTTGTTTGTGGATACGCTGCTATCGATCATATTGATGATGTAGTGTATTGTGCAAAACTGTGGTGAGCCATCCCACATTTTAAACCATTAATTTCCAGTAAGCTTCTAAAGCAGTCTTGAGCAAAAGTTCTCACAACTTTCTAAAGAACCTTAAAAGGTGTATCTTAAAAAACAAATAACATTATATTGAATTACTGTACTAGTAATTTGGTGCAAAGATACATTGCATCTTTTATACTACGGTAATCAATAAAAATGTCAAATAGAACTGTTTAATGACCATAAAATTTTATTTTTGCACAATCAAATGGATACCAAAACACTTAGAAGGCTACCAGTGTCAAAGTGCCACACGAGACAATAAAAAAAAATTCAACTTCTTTGCAGTGTTGTTAAAATTAGCTCTCTGCAAAGTTGTCTGTTTTATATAGAAAAAAAATGACTCATTCATTTGTTGAGATTAGGTTCCTCTTTAGGATTCAATAAATCTTAGGTTTGAGTCAAGTACCTTAGCAAAAATAATGATCAGGTACCCGAACTGAAAATAAATACCGTAAAGACAAAACAGCAGCCAGTGTTAAAAACACGTTCTGCACATTTATCCCCAAATTCCAGTTCTTAGACTGGCTTACTGAAAGAACCTCGGAGTCAAACAAACTGTGTCTCAGCATTGTTGTGTGAGTCATCCAGAGATAACTACCACCCAGCCCTCACCACACAAACACACCTTGTGCCAACAGGAGGCCATGATGTTCTCCGAGGGCGACCTGCAGAGCAGGCGTGGACAGCAGCGCTCTCTCTGGGCTGCACCCCGCTGAACACCACACATGGAGGAGTCCTCGATCCGGAGAGGCAATGGCCTGCTCATCTGCAGGTCTGCATGCACAAAAACAAAAGCTTTAATTGGCAAGAATCAGGACAGCATACATGCAGCCTAAAGCCAAACCAGGCTGAACCAGATCCTGAGCTTGGAAATGACTGAATAGGTGCATAAAAGTGAAGAAGAAAAAATGGATGAGCAGACTAGTCGCATCAAGTTGGAGTAACTCCTCTGTGTCTGCAGGCCCCAACGTGCACTCAATGTATAAAGAAGAAGCACAAATCTGCAAAGGACAACAGCGTTTCTGAAGACTGATGCTGCATCAATAGAAATAAAGTGCTGAAAAACATTTTTATTTGAAATTTGCAGAGCAAGCATTATATTAAGCATGATAGTGCAAAAGTTTTGATGTGCCTCTTTATAGTCTGCTTTGTTGACATTTTTAAAACAGCAAACTTTCTGTAAGTTTTTCTCTTCTTCTAGTTTTTGACTACTTTGCTTTACTTTCAGTTTCCAGTAGTGCACAGTGTCTGTGGAAATAAAACATTAAACTTGAGTGTTCAGCATGTTTCCAGTGGAAACAGCTTGGAAGAGAGATTATCATGATGACATGGACTCAGAAATGTTTGTTTACCTTTCCTCCTGATCCTCCATCACTTCATGCTCTCTTCTTCTCTCCAGAACACCCCACTCATAAACATTTTAATTAAAGAATATTTAGTTGTTTTCGGTCTCTGTCCTGGTTTGGCTCATCTTTGGTTCATTTGGCTCCAACTCCTGTGGATGAGACGAGCAGTTTACTACCCGTTTTGTGAATGAGCGCACAGACAATCTCAGATCGTTACTTCTCGTTTCTAGGTTTATTAATGGGTTTGTTCTGTGAAAGCTGTAAAACATATCCCAACAGCTCAATTAAAAGTGTCCCCAAGTGTATTAAACGATATTCAAGCATCGGTTCTTCGTGTTTTTGCAACGGCTAGCTACTGAGGCTAAGCGGCTAACTAAACTTACCAGAAAAAGAGATGCGGAATTCGGAAGACAAATCCAGAGATTTTTGATGCAAAAACGTCAAATAAGTCCGGATAACTACGTGTGAATGTCACAACTGATAAGTGAAATAATAGTTTTTAATTTGTTTAAATCAGTGCAACGCAGTCAAAGCGCAACATTCTTAATGCTGAGAGAGGAAACTATGTGCAATGGCATCCGAGCAGGGACAAAAACATCGCTGCGCTCATCACCTGTTGATGCAGTTTGGGTTGCCAGATAGAAAATAAAATGTTGTACTGTCGATTTACATTCACGTTTTTTTTGTTGTATTTATTATTATCGTACGTGTGCGCGTAGTGTTTTGGTGCACATAAATTATGAAGCAATTACATATTTTGACTTAAAAAAACTATAGTGTATGCCCTAAACTGTCGCATGAATACAATAATTATTGTTTATTTGGCAACACAACGACGCTCCACAAAGAGAATAATGTTAGTAAGAGGTCTTACTCTGTGTATATTTTTAGAGTCGCAGAATGACTGTAAACTCGTGACTGCTTTGTTGGATTTTTTTTTTACCTGGAACATTCATTGAATCTTTTTTTTAAATGTTAATCGTGACCGTATTTTTTCAGTATCGATATTTTAGGCTGATAAAGTAAAATAAAATAATACAGAGGACTATGCAATATGGACATCACTATTTACTGCAGACTGTTCTCAGTGTACATGTCAGATTTATTTATTTGCTTGTTTGTTTATTTGGGGGAAGTAACAAACAAAATATTCAGCTGCCAAGTACCATGTGTACAAGTATTTATTTACGGTACCTTTGGAAGCAGTCAAAGTGACTGAAAATAGGTCAACAGCTCTCAGATTTCAGACATAAAAGGTAAGTGCTAACCAGATCAGGACATGTCTTTTATCCCCCACATTAAAAACATTACTACCGCCGTCTTCTACCTGCGTAACATTGCTAAAATTAGAAACGTCTTATCTAAAAAATGATGCAGAAAAACTGGTTCATGCAGTTGTCACGTCTAGGACTATTGCAATGGTTTGATATCTGGGTGCTGCCAGAATCTGATAGGAGAGCTCATATCTCTTCAGTTTTAGCTTCTCTCCTTTGGCTCCCTGTCAAATCCAGAACAGAATTCAAAATACAGGTAGTCCCCGATTTACGAGCGCTCTGATCTGCGAGGTCAGACTTACGAGCTGCGAATTTTTGGAAAAAACGAAAAAAATACTGAGTTTTCATGTGTTTTTTCACTACAGTTAGTTAGTTAAGCATATAAACACACGTTTCCGATCATTTTTATGCACTCAAAAGTAGTTTTTAGATGAAAATAGAGTGTTTTTAGTCGCGCTAGCGAAAACCGTTCCAATTTACGAGCGGATTTCCGGATTTACGAGAGAAATGGCGGCCGTTCCAAATTACGAGATTTCCGGTTTACGAGCGCCTCGTTGTAACGGATCTCGCTCGTAAATCGGGGACTACCTGTACTTCTAACCTACAAAGCTCTCAACAACCTAGCTCCATCTTATATTTGAGATATTATTGTTCCATATTTTCCTAACAGAGCACTTTGATCTCAGACTGCGGGTTTACTTGCGGTTCCTAGAGTTTACAAAAGCAGCATGGGAAGAAGATATTTCAGTTATCAGGCTCCTCTCTTGTGGAACCAACTTCCAGGTTCTGTCCATGAGGCTGACACATTGTCCAGTTTTAAGACTTTCCTTTTTGATAAATCTTATAGTTAGGGATGGTTTGATGGTGCCATAGGCTTTGACTACTGAAGACAAATTGACCTTACGGTATTTCCTTAAATGATTTGCTAAAATTGAATAGTTTTCATTTGATACTATTTCTATTGCAACATGTGATTCTTGACCTGCCATTGTGTATCTGTTCCTACCAAATCCAGCTGGTCGAAGCAGATGGCAGCTTGTCCAGAGCTGGGTTCTGCTAAAGATTTCTTCCTCATGAGGGAGTTTTTCCTTTCCACTGTCGCCTTCCTGTTTGCTCAAGATGAGAGTCTGTGATGGAGTTAAACTCAAAGCAGTCTGCGCCTCAGATAAATAGTGTTAAATTATTATTTTCATATATGAATGTTTCTGTTCAGTGCCCTGAGACGACTTCTGTTGTGACTTGGTGCTATGTAAATAAACTGAACTACATTTTAGAATTGCGTATCAACACATCTGTAAATCTATTTGAGTAAATTAATTCAAACTGCACCATAGAATAAACTTTTGTATGTTTGATCTCATAGTTTGCAGGAGGTACCGGTAACTTCAACTGTACGTTTATTATTTTACTTTTAAATATTAATTCGGTATTTATTGATTCAAAATTGTATACATTATCTTTACTTTTACATGTGTTTTTATGTTAAAAGATTTTACATTGGACTTTGACGAGGTGTTATTACGGTACTGTATAGTCCTTTTAGCGGCTCTACATCTTCAAAATGGATCCATGAATATATATTTCAAAAATACCAGGAAAACCTAAGAACACCAGAAATCACCAAATGACATAAGAAAAGACAAAAAGTCCAACTAAACTGTGGGACACAGACATGTTCACAGGTTTAAAATCCGGTCTATTTCTTCTTGAGTCATTTGTCACAAAGTCTCAGTACCGGTACTTCTTTGTTGATTTTACCTTTGTGTGTTGTGCAGCAACAAGCAGAGTCCCGAAACACAGATTGTGATGTTCTGATGTCATTCTCAGCCCAAAAAGCTGCTGAACTGCATTTGCCAAATAACCACATTAATATGGCAGCACCAATAAATCACATTGTGTATAATAAAACACGCTTCAGGAATCTTCCCACAGCTTCTGGCCTGAGGCGAGTCATGAGCAGCGGATTACGAGTGAACACAATGTCTTACAACAGGGCTCATTTCCTGGAGTTTTTTCAGAAAAACAGCACCCAGCAGCCTGTCCGGTCACATTTCTTCAACTAAATCCAAACTCAACTTCTTTTTATTTGTTTGCTTCCTCTCTTTGCCTTCCTCCCCCGGTCGCCTATGTTTCGTGAGTCACTCCTATTTGGCCATTTTAGTGTTTTCTATATAAAGGGCGTCCAGCAGGTTTTGGCTCTGGCTTTTATGTTGTCATAAAAAAAAAAGAAGAAGAAAAAAAAAAGAGGGCAGACATTTTAGAGGAAGAGAATCTAATATTTTACCTCCGAGGAGCTGAACATGAGACATAAAGGAACAGCTGCAGATCTCTGATGGGAACTTTATTTATTTTTATTTTTAATGCAAGATCTATCAAGAAGTGTTAGTGCTCAGTGTCTGTTGGGCAAAGCTCAGTAGCTATGTGGAACTGACTGACACAGCTAGTTTTTTAACTGTGGCAGCCATCTTCAACATCAGCAATAGAAGTATGTCCACGAATTACCTTCTGATGATTTATAGAATATGAATTACGGTAATCATCTTCAGACCTGTTACAATAACCAGAGAAACTGAATTTCCAGCAAAAATTCAGTGTGAGTTGTGCTTATTACTGGTAAACTTGCTGAAATGTAGCTGAAATGGAAGAACAAGCCTAATTTAGCAAAATAAATCAGAAAGAACACATATTTGTTGGATTAGGTTTGAATAAGCTGAAATGAGTACCGTACACAAGTTTTTAAAAATGTGCTTAAAAAACAAAATAAAAAAATAGCTGAAAATTAGCTGAACAGGCAAAAAGAAGCTTAAAGTTCCAGAAGGAAGCAGAAGAAGCTGAAATTCGCTAAAAATGAGGAATTGGCTGGAAAAGCTAAAATTAGCATGAAAACAGGTAAACCATCTCTGGAGGAAGCAGTTGAAATTCAGAAAAAGCGGAAAGTAGTTGAAAAAACCTGAAAGGAGCATAACAAGCTGAAATTAGCATAAATAATTTAATTAGGCAGAATGTAGCAAAAATTACCACAAAAACTTGAATGTATATGAAAACAGCTGAATTAGCTAAGAAATGCTAAAAAACAAAAGTATGCTGAAAGGGTAGAAAAAAGATTAGCAGATGAAATCAGAATAAACAAATGTTTGTGCCGTTAGGATGAAAGAAACCGAAATTAGCACAGAAAACTGGAAATGATCTGAAAAAAAGCTAAAATTAACAAAACCCAGCTGAAAAGTAGCTACAAAAAAGGCTGAAAGAAGCTTAAATTATCAGGAGGAAGTGATATGAGCAAGTTTTGATGAATTAGGCTGAAAAAAGTTGAAACAAGTGTAAAAATGTGGAATAGATGAAAAAGCTAAAAAACAACAACAACTAAATAGGAGCTGAACTATCAGAAAAGTTTAAACAAGCAAACATAATCTGAAAGGAGCATAACAAGCTGAAATTAGCAGAAGGAAGTTAGAAGAAGCACAAAAATGTTTTAGTTAGCAGAAATAATCTGAAAGGAGCACAAAGCAGCTGAAGTTAGCTGAAAGTAGCTGACAAAAAGTTTAAACTTGCACAAGGAAGCTGAAAGAAGCTGAACTACAAAATGTGAAAGGAGCAGTAGAAGGTTGTAAACAGATCTAAAGATTTGAAGGATGTAAGATGAGCTCAGTTCATTTTCTATGAGAACAAAAAGTGGCAGAAAACGCTAAATATTTCAAAAAGCTAAAGTTGCACCAATCGGTCTTTTGCAGACACGTGACATTTTGCACTCCCGGTCGCCATTTTCCGGGGATACCCGTTCAGTTAAACAGAGGAAGTCCATGCCTTAGCTGCTACCTCGTAAGGATCAATGTTGTTAATTGAAGCTAACTTCACCATGTAACGTTCTCTGGCTTCAAGGTTGAGTTTCTCTCTATAAGGCTTCTGCTCATTTTTATATTTAGTTTGCATTTTGCTGATGTTATTGTTCTGTATCGCACTGTGTTTAACATGGACTTCCTCTGTTTAAATGAACGGGTATCCCCGGAAAATGGCGACCGTAAGTGCAAAAAGATATGAGCCGTGACGTCACGTGCAAAAGACCGATACCAAAAGTCAGCACCCTTCTCCTGAACGAGCTGAACGTTTTGAAATATGATTTGTTGAAATGGCACAAAAGATGAGGAACGAGAAAGATGCAGAAAAACGTGGAAGAAAAATGGATCACAATACTGTACTGTACTGTAGTGTGAATGCTTCATACATTCACACAATAAGAGCTTTTTCAACAATGTAAACACGCAGGCCCAGTTTCACACTAGATGTGATCACTATAATTGATTGGGAGTTCTCAGCAGAAAAACAAAACTTTGTCAGGATCAACATTTATAAAATGTCACAAAACACAGGGACAAACTTGGTTAAAAATTATGAGACCTGCGTGATCGATGACCCGAATGTGTTTTCAGGTTTCTCTGCTAAAACGAGATGAAACGGGTCATTCCGAGGCTAAATTAAAAGTGTTTGTTCACATCCCTCAGACACACTCAGTAACCCCATGTCGTGACCCGAGCAGCTTTTATTCCTTTTTCCTAAACCCTCATAAAATATTACTGCAGCTGGAAACAACACATCCTGGGTTTATGAGGCTGCAGTGGCTCTGTGCGTGCACGTGTGTGTGCGTGCATATGTGTGTGGGTAAAATCATGCACAGAGATGGTGGTTTGATTGACCACAATGTCGTGAGTTCACATGAAGCTCTCTGAGAGTAAAATGTAAAAAAATAAAAAATAATTTGCTGCTCTTTCATCACATTAGGGTTCCCAACCCTGAGGAACACCGTCTTTTAGTTGTTTCTTTGCTCCGACACACCTAATTTTAATTAATGGGTGATTAGCAGGCTTCTTTAGAATGAGAGGAAGTAATTAAATCATTAAATCAGGTGTGTTAGAGGAGAGAAACAACTAAAACATGCAGGATGGTGTTCCACAAGGACCAGTGTTGGGAACCACTGCGATTACCGTATTTTTTGGAGTATAGGTCACACCCGAGTATAGGTCGCACCATCCAATTATTGCCAAAGAATTGGAAAAATCCATATATAGGTCGCACCTGAGTATAGGTCGCACCTACGTCAAAATGTGGACCGTGTTTAGCTCTGCTGCAAATGTCTCTTCCACAGGAGCGCAGAGCAAGGCTTTTAAGAAGATTAACACTTAAAAACAATAATAATAATAATAAACTTTATTTGTATAGCACCTTCCTACAATGCCTTGCATTGACCAAGGTGCTTAACAGGACAGAAAATATAAAAACCGGTACAATAAATCAGTGAAAATAGAATTCATTCATTCATTCATTCAACCTTTATTTATACAGGCTAGCCTCGTTGAGTCACGGGGACTCATTTACAAGAGGGACCTGTCTCACTCACACCAAACAACCATCCACTCTCACACTCACACCTAGGGTCAATTTAGAGTCACCAATCAGCCTAACAAGCATGTTTTTTGGTCTGTGGGAGGAAACCGGAGTACCCGGAGGAAACCCACGCATGCACGGGGAGAACATGCAAACTCCACCCAGAAAGGCCCCGGACCGGGATTTGAACCGGCAACCTTCTCGCTGAGAGGCAGCAGCTCTACCAGTTGTGCCACCGTGCTGCCCAATAAATAAATAAATAGAATAAATAAATAAATAAATAAATAGAATAAAAGCAACAGCAATAAAAAGGAGGCAATGGAAATAAAAATACTACATACTAAAATACCAAAGTAATAAAAGTTACACACTGTTGTAAAAATAAAATTAATTGTTGTCCTCATAAGCTGATACATGAGTTGATCAAATACGCTGCTATATGAGGACAACAATTAATTTTATTTTTACAACAATAAAAATAAAATTAATTGTTGTCCTCATATAGCAGCGTATTTGATCAACTCATGTATCAGCTTATGAGGACAACAATTAATTTTATTTTTACAACAACACTGAAAGCTTTTTTGAACAAGTGGGTCTTCAGTCTGGTTTTGAACAGAGTCAGATCAGAGGTGGCACGCAGCTCAAGGGGGAGGCTGTTCCAGGCTTTTGGGCCGGCAACAGAAAATGACCGGTCTCAATTAATTGTTTGATAAAAAATTATAGCAAATATGTGTCTGAGCTGAACTTTTCTTTAATAAATGAATAATTTTAGCAGGATAAACACCTAAAAAATATATTTGTTAGCTGACATTATTGTAAGAGTGTGTCTCAGTTTAATTTTTGTTAATAAATGATTACAAATCAGCTTATTTTATAAAAAGCCATATATAGGTCGCACCATAGGTTGCAGGCCATGAAAAAATGATAAAAAGGTGTGACCTATACTCCGAAAAATACGGTAGGTAATACAAAATATTGTGATCTTTATTTTTATTTTTATGAGATGTGACATGCATTAAACTGCTCTGGCATTCATTCAGTATCAAACCTGTAGAAGCAATATTTCCTGCCGACTTGATTCATTCATTCATTCATTCAACCTTTATTTAGTCAGGTAAATCTTTTGAACCTCATGCGCTCATTTACGAAAGCGACCTGCTAAAACTAAAGAACAATGAACAGCAATGGTAGAATTTCCTTAAACAATAAACAAACAAACAAACAATAAACAATAGAAAACAAAAGAGAGGGAAAAAAAAAAAATAAAATAAACAATATATTGATATCTGTTAGCAAAATATCTCACGAACCATGGAACAGATTTTAGTAAAATTTGCAGCAAATAATCAACTGGTGTGCATCTACAATCGATTAACTTTGGAGTCAGCCCCATTCAAGATGGCCACCACAGCCAGCTGACCTTCAAAAACACAAAAATCATTATACGACTCAGACACTTTGACAGATACTGAGCTAAATTTTTCCATTAATTACCGGTAATAGTAATTCCAAGGCATACTCTGAGTATTAACTGATCGTATGTACAGTACAGTATCTGATTTTAAAACTTGGCCGTTGATTAATGGAATCAACTGTGTCTGTCTGTTAGCAAAATATCTCATGAACCACCAAACTGATTTTAATGAAACCTTTAGGAAGTAGTCAGGTGATGTTCACCTACAACTGATTAACTTTTGGAGTCAACATATAATAAGATGGCCTCTACAGCTAATTGACTTCAGTAAACACCAAATCTGCTATAACTCTGACAGCTTTACACATGCTGAGCTGAAATTTAATCTGGTAGTAGCTGAGACTCATTCTCAACACATACTCTGAGCGTCACTTCACACAATACTGCATGACATTGCATGTAACTTTACGATTTCCCTATACTGTACAGTAGTTGTTTTAGAAATCTGAATCTGCTCTAATTTAAGGAGTTTGAGGGAGCCACTTTGAACTGCACCATAAACACTTAGGTCTCACGGCTGTGCATTGCCACCAGGTGAGTCCTCCAAATTAACTGGATTAAAGCATGTAAACTCATTTAATTTGCTTGAAGCCAAAAGAGAGAGAGAAAAAAACAATAATTATTATTATTATGTGGAAAAAAGACAGGCTGAACTGTCTGGGAGACAACAAGGGAGGAGTTTTCTCTTAACTATCTGGCATTGTGTGTGTGTGTGTGTGTGTGTGTGTGTGTGTGT
>JBBPBX010017624.1:2255-19939 GCA_038048925.1 Garcialebias charrua | reverse complement strand
TTATTTTACCAGGTAGAGCCCGTTGAGATCGAGATCTCTTTTACAAGGGTGACTTTGTACTAAATGGTGTTAATGCTGACTCAGCATCACATTTCCACTGCTCTCTGTTTAGGAAATTGGTTCGTCTTTAACCCAGAAACAAGCAGCATCATGCAGATTTGATTTATTTACTGCCCAATTATTCAAAACAAGCATGTTGTTGACAGATCACTGATTTTCTATTGTTCGCCTCATTAACAATACGGTGCAAGACTCATGAAAATGTATCCAAACTCAGAAGATGAGTTCAAGCAGCTCAGCTTCTTTTAAGTGTGAAAAGTGTTAGTTTGTTTAGTGAGACGACGCGACGCAAGAAGAGAGTCAATAAACGCAGAGATTGGTGACCATCTGGCTCAGGTCAAACTCCCGCAGAGTGAGGATGTGTGTGTGTGTGTGTGTGTGTGTGTGTGTGTGTGTCCCGCAGACAGTGCAAAGTGATGATCACAGCTGGGTGTTGGGGACCCCAGACCTACAGGAGGTCAACCCACTTCTCTGATCCCCACATTCTCCTTCTGCCTCTCCTCAGTTTAGTTCTTATTTTTAAAATTTGTAACAAAAATAAATAAATAAATAAATAATAATAATAACACATCTTGACATAGAACGTATTGAATTTTATGGACATAGACAGGTCTGTGTAAAGCTTGGCGGGGCAGCCATTGTGAGTTCACCTCCTCCATTGCTTTGCATCAATTAGCACGTCACCTCCAAAACTTTTGTGTGTCTCTATGGGGGAGGGGAAGTAAAAGACCAATTGTGTATACTCACACAAATAACAGATCTACCACCCATTTGAGCTCCATTTAAACATTAAACATGAGGTTTTGCTGGTTTAAGTTCCTAGTTTTTGGTATTTTACTTCTCGTCAACTAAAAATCGGTTGCTCTGACTTTAAATCTTTTTGGGTGTTTTCTGTTTTTCTATGATGTCATTTGATGTAATGAGGACTTTGTCATTCTGAGGTGAAGCTCAATTAAAGTGAGCACCGACTTCCCAAAGCAACATCTCTTTCTCCATCTTGTCCACCTCCTTCTAGCTGTATCTTGTTACTTGACTTTCTGCTACAAAACAACTCCTTTTTTGTGTTTAACCCTGCGTAGCAACATTTGCATCACTCAGGCTCTCGGTGGAAGTAGAAAGGCCTTATCATGTGAAATCTAGACTCTTCTGCCTCCCTTGAGGGTTTTAGCTCTATTCTGTCTGGGGGTTGCATTCCACCAGGAGCAAAAAAAAGATGAACTCTGAGATGGTATCAGAGGTTTGGCTTGCGTGTTGAGACAGCTTTCAATTTCACCAGGGCCACTGTGTTAACACACTCACTCTAGCTGAACTGGCATTGCGATGCTGCTATGTGAGTCCTGTATCGCCTTTGGGAAGACAGATCATATCTCTATTATGCTGCTTAAACCAGATAAGCCAGTTGAACATAACTCCACATGCCTTCGACACTCTTTAGGATTCTTCTGCTTCTGCACACTGACAGATTTATATGGAGTCACATGATGGCAGGACGTAAACGGCCCTGCTATCTTGAGATTTGACACCTCTCTTAGCATTTGGATCGTTGACTTCCTGACAAATTAAGGTGGTGAGAACTGAAGCCCACCTCCTCCTTCCTCTTTCCCTGATGCTGAAGGAAGTGGTCTGAGAATGTTGTCAAAGACCCAGTAAATGGGTGACAACAATCCACCCACAAGACCAAAGAGATGAGGGGTGGACCACAGGAAGCTGCAGGACGCTCCATATCCCTGCTGAGAGGGTCAGCAGTATCCATAAAACCAATGATCTTTGCACAACTGTGCACCCAAGGTGCTTTCAGACAGCAGGGATGCTTTGACAGTTGAGCATAAAACGTATCATCCAAGTCAAGATGGTGTGTCACTGGGCTGTGACTATAGTGAACAGCATTTTCAAGAGTCCAGAATGACACCAGAGCTGGGATGCACAATATTATCTGCATGATATTGTATCGGTCGATATTAGCGGTAAAGTTAAATATCGGACATCAGACATTCCATAAAAATAACTCACCGATCTAAAAGCCTTCTGTTTTAAGTTCATTTTTAATTTAAGATACTGTCAAGTATATCTATTAATGTACTTACAACCCAGTGCTACACACACATATATCAGCAGCACAATGTGATGATGTCACGTGTGCCTACCTGATCTCACGGCGGAGAGGAAAATTCAAAATGTCGACGGTGTGGAAATTTATTTTCGTTGAGGATGTCGGATTCCAAAGATTTATGGACTACCGGTACGTTGAGCCTCGCTACATCATCCCCAGTCGAAGAAAAATTTCCGACGTAACCTTACCCGAGTTACAAGCCGTAATTTCCGACGTCATTGAAGCTAATAGCTGATAGCACTTGGGTGAGTTTTGCCACAGACATTTGGAAGTTGTGTTAGCCCCGTTAGCATGATTACGGTAGTCTTACGGCACAATGGAGAGACAAAACTTTTAACTTAAAAAAGGCTGTCCTTCGTGCACAGGAGTGCAGAGGATCCCACACTGCAGCTAGGAACCTGGAACAAACCTCCACAAGTGAAACAGCATCGCAGGTGACTAATGCTAATAAAAAATATTCAACACTTTTCATTTAATATACCGGTAAGTTAAAGTGCTACGCATATCATATGGCTGTTATGTCAGCTCTTACACAATTTTTGTATAAAATAAGCCTATAAGAGGTCTATGTTCTGACAAAGGAAAGTATATAAAAATATTGGTATTGTTATCGGCCAAATAAGTTTTAACATGTCGGCATATCGGATATCGGCCAAAAATCTAATACAGGTAGTCCCCGATTTACGAGCGCTCTGATCTACGAGGTTCCGGACTTACGAGCTGGCAAATTTTTTGAAAAAACGCAAAAAATACTGAGTTTTTCTGTGTTTTTTCACCACAGTTCGTTAGCTAAACATGTGGACACACGTTTCCGATCATTTTTATGCACTCATAAGCAGTTTTTCGATGAAAAACGAGTGTTCGTAGTCGCGCTAGCAAAACCGTTCCAATTTACGAGCGAAATTCCGGACTTACGAGACACGTGGCGGCCGTTCCAAATTACGAGATTTCCGGTTTACGAGCGCCTCGTTGTAACGGAACTCGCTCGTAAATCGGGGACTACCTGTATCGTGCATCCAGATACTCCAGAGGGGAGATACTCCAGAGGGGAGATACTCCAGAGTATCTCCCCAATGGCTTGCACCTTTCCCCAGATATATAGTCCTGTTGCTTGAGTTTTAAACATGTTTTTAAAATTATACAACATATTTTCTGTTGACAAAGTCAAAGAGTTGCCGTGGGCATCAGGCATCTCCAACCCATCTCAGCAGTGCCAGAGTTGTATTTAGACTTTGGCACAAACCATCCAGGCGAGTCTATGTCTAAAAACTATGCTAATGATAAATTATAATTACTGAAAACCTGCTCCAAATCTTAATTTCAAAAGATTACTTTGGCAAATCCAATCATAAATGTTAAGGTGTGTACAAAATGGGTCTAAATGGGTACGTTGTGAAAGGAGGTGGGCAACAAAATAGTCAAGACTGCACTTTTGAAAGCCATGCCCACGAAAACAAGCTGCGATTTACAAAACATTGGCCACTTAAAATGTGGCTTCACGGTTCACTGGTCACTTGAGAGCAAACAGAGTGCTCACTGCAATGGAAAAGTCAGGTAATTTTTTTAATCGACAATTAGTCACCAACAGTCACAGCCCAATGAGATACTTCCTTAAATGGGTGTAATGAAAACAATCCACCCATCTTAACAAGACCAAAAACTTGTGTGGTGGACCACAGGAAGTCGCAGGAGGCATCACATCCTTGCTGAGAGGGTCAGCCGTTTCTTAAAATCTATAAAATCTACGATTTTCGCCCAAATGTTCAGCTGATGTGATTTCAGACGGCAGGAATGTTTTAGACGTTGACCGTTTGGCACAAACCTTGTTATCCTGTAAGAAACCTTAAAGGTGTGCCATCAAGAACAAGTGGCAGGTTCCATTTTGTGGGTTTTGGCAGATTTCTGCACAAACCACAAGACTTTCCAGAGACCAGTAGGAGTTGTAGAGAGGAGCACTGGCGGAGAGCTGTCAGCCACACACACTGCCAGTGTCGAAGGCTTATGGTAATCTATGCCACCCAGTGCACAAACTGTTTACCTCACTGCCATCTGTCAGAGCGTATCGGTATCAGAACTTGGAGCTGCAGGCAGTCAGACCTGAAGGCTCCTCGTCTTTTAAGACCTTTGCTAACCGTCTCAATCATCATCTGTCAGTGAATACCTGTGGTATGTGCTGCTGCTTCTCGGTCGCTTTTTGTGGCTTATGTCAGCATAGCATGCAATGCTTTTAATATCCCTTATGCTCCTTCATGCATTTATAAGCTTTAATATATTCAGCTGCATGAGCAGTGTGGCTGTGGAGGGGTTTCACTGTCTGACCATCTTTCATTAAATATCTTAGGTCAAATATGATTATTGTCATCATCCAGAATATAGATGACCATTTACTGTATTAATGCTACTGTTTGAAATATAAAGATACTACACACTTTATGCGTATTCATACTTTTTCAGAGCACTGCTCTGAAAAACAACCTTTTGGGATTTTAACCTCTGTGTCTCAACAAATGTTGGTTGGAACATTTTAGAAATTCCTGAGCGCTGCTTCACAAACCCCCAAACCAACTCCACCTTACTGACACGTTTTCACTTCGTTTATCATTTGAACTCAAGATTAAATACCTGCAAGACTTTTAAAAACCAAAGAACAAAGTAAAGCAACATCTGGGTTTTGAGCGTTTGGTGAAAATGCCGACCTGGCAGATTCCACCCATCTATTGACTTTTAGAAGTTTTAGAAGGATTTGACTAAAATTGATGATGCAGATAAAGAGAATGTGGAGCTATATCACTTAGAAAGAATAAAGTCACCTGAAGTCATGCAGGGAACATACATCTTGTTTACAGTTCACTCGATTTTATTTCAAACCACCATACAATGAAATGCAGCCTGCCTGCACAAGTCCAACAAATGGTACCAACGTCGTGGAGGGATTTGAATAGTGAATGTTTGTTGTTTTCTAAATGAATATTTTCCTGGACTGGAATTAAACAGACACGGTGGTTCAGTTAGTAAAGTTGCTGCCCCTCACCGAGCAGGTCCCTGGTTCAAATCCCGGTCCAGGGGCCCTTCTAGGTGGAGTTTGCATGTTCTCTCCGTGCATGAGTGGGTTTTCTCCCTCCAGGTACTCCGGTTTCCTCCCACAGACCAAAAACATGCATGTTAGGCTGATTGGTAACTCTGAAATGTCTCTAGGTGTGAGTGAGAGAGTGAATGGTTGTTTGTCTCTATGTGTCCCTGTGATGGACTGGAGACCTGTCCCCCCGCCTCTCGTGCAGTGACTGCTGGATATGGGCACCAGTGACCCCGTTACCCAAAAAGGAAGAAGCAAGTAAATATGGATGGATGGATGGATGGAATAGACTATATGCCACGGGGGGTCGTGACGTACTTCCGGTAAAATGCAACCCACATCCACCACTTCCGGTTCCAGTGGTGGGCCCCCGACCGCTAGGTAGCGCTGTTGCGCTAATCCGCTTATAGCGTAGCTAAATAATCTGTTAGCTTTACAGCGGATTAACTAACTTTTATAATTCATACGCGGATTTGCGCTATTTTTATTTAAAATGCAGTACCGCTAATAACTAATTATCTATCAGTAAAACCGAAAAAACTTATTTAGAGGCCCGGACGACTGTCAGCGCCGGATGTGGTCCGTTACGAAAAAGCGTCCCCTCAGTCTCTTTACTAGAGCGAGCGCTCTCAGTTAGCAGCCAGTGTGTTACTCTGCAGCCTTATTGCTTGTTTTCGAAGAGTCAGACGAAGAGTTTTTAACATGGAGGGTGAACTTATGGATGTTTCTCAGCGGCCTATGCGACGCGTCTGGATTTTTAAAAGTATTTCTCCACTGCCCTCTTCAAAATGGCGGCCGCGACGGCCACAGAAGATCCATGAAAACACGGTAAAAACAATTATTTCTTTGCTGAGAAAAATATATTTCTTATCTGACTTTATAGCACAAGGTTTTTCTGAGCTTAACCGGTTCAAATGGTCAAATCTGCTGGATTAAAATCGCCATTTGTCCTCTTCAAAATGGCGGCCGCCATTTTGAAGAGGGCAACTGGCGAAATAATTTTTTTTTGACCATTTGAACCGGTTAAGCTCAGAAAAACCTTGTGCTATAAAGTCAGTGACTTTATAGCACAAGGTTTTTCTGAGCTTAACCGGTTCAAATGGTCAAATCTGCTGGATTAAAAAAATTATTTTGCCAGTTGCCCTCTTCAAAATGGCGGTTAGCGTGTTAGCATTAGCTTCCGCTAGCATTGGTAATACATAAGTGCTTTTGAAATTGTGGACCTAAATAAATCAATAAGTGCTTTAGAAATAGCGGAACTAATTTTTGGTTTAGCGCTGCCCAGCACTGTCCGGTTCCCATCCGTTAGCTCCTAGTAGCAGACCATGACAACGACCCGAAACGGGAAGCGGCTGCGCGCTACTGGCACTACACGTGAGTTCCGTTGTGTCCGCCCACCGGTGGGTACCGGTACAGCTGTTCCGAGTGGGGGTTGGGGAAACTACTTATCGCAGCTATCCGTAGGGGGAACGTCGCCATAGATTTATATGGATTTCTATGTGTATAGAGTTATTATTGGAGTGTATGTACAGTAGATGTTTTATTAATTGTATTTACTCATTTATGTTCGAGTCATTCCGGAAGTGCGCCGTCTGGGTAATGACTGCGGAAGTGCTGGAACGGGAGTCCGTGGCATATTGAAAAGGAAATGCAAGTAAACCTTATGATTTTGGTATAAGATATTCAAGTGGGGGGCACAACCGAAAGAGCTGCTGCCCCTCACCGAGCAGGTCCCTGGTTCAAATCCCGGTCCAGGGGCCCTTCTGGGTGGAGTTTGCAAGTTCTCTCCGTGTATAAGTGGGTTTTCTCCGGGTACTCCGGTTTCCTCCAACAGAACAAAAACATGTATGTTAGGCTGATTGGTAACTCTAAATTGTCCCTAGGTGTGAGTGAGAGAGTGAATGGTTGTTTGTCTGTATGTGTCCCCCCGATGGACTGGAGACCTGTCCAGGGTGTACCCCACCCCTTGCACAGTGATTGCTGGACATGGGCACCGGCGACCCCCATGACCCAAAATGGAAGAAGCGGGTAAAAGATAATGGTTGGATGGATATTAAAGTGGGTAGTAGTTACACCGTTAATAAGAAGAGAGGTAATTTTTATTTTTCTTGTCCAAAGTGTCCTGGTGAGCCGAAGGTGCAATTTTATCCACCAACAGGTGCAACTGACGGAACCACTGGCAGCCACCCCAATCATTTGAGGAAACTATATTTTCAAGCAATACTAAAAACAAACTAGAAAGCATAGTTTCCTCAAATTATCAGGGTGGTCAGTTTATATACATTGTGGTGGCCATCTTGGATTTTAAGGTGGTAACCCAATTTGTGACCTTTCTTACACCTAAATGCAGCCATACACCAAAATGTAACTTGGTATTTCACATATTTTCAAGGTATCATGCTCCCGTGTTGGATGGAGGGTGTTGCTAATTCCCCTTTTCGCTCTGCGAAGGAAAACGCTTTTTAATGATAACCATTTAAAGTAAACTGTAAAAACTGCTGGGATCCGAGCCATCTAGTATAATGAAAACAGTGAAGTCACACAGCCAAGACAGTTATTCTCCTAATAAACTAACTGTAGTTGTATTTAATTGCATTTTAGTATTATTAATGCCACTGCATCCGTCATGCTGTGTGTAACTTAATGGATGGATTTTACTTGAGGCCAAACAATCTGGAGGTTTTGTTTAAGTAGTTGAGATGTCGGGCGGTATGGTTCCTGCAGCCTGCCCACTGGAGTGAACACACACTCTGCTGGTCCAAATAAATCGTTCTTTCATCACTGTGTATGTGTGTGTGTAGTTTAGTACTGTAGGCTCTCTGTGCTGCAATGACAGACACAAACCAGCTGCCCACATTCCTCTTTTTCCCCATCTCTGCTGACTTCTTACGGGGGAGGTCCCCTCCCCCACCACTCAACAGCATGTCCCACACATAACTCCTGGCATGCTAAACACACAGACGAGGAAACTGCAAGAGACAACTCAATTAATGAAATTAAATGTTTGACAGCTTCACACCAAGCTGTGAGCAACTTAGCCCATTTGCATAACTCTGCTTTGGTGCGAAACATCATCCCTGCATGTTTGATGTATTTCTGTTTTCTCTTTACTGTTGTTACCATGACTACTACTAGCTCTGCAAGGTGTAGGTTTACTGCTCCAACAGCCACTGTCTGTGTCGTCTGAGCGTAAAGGAGACAACAGAAGCTGTTCACGGCGATGTTACAGGAAGTCGTTCGGCAACACTTTCAAACATTTGGAGTTTGCGTTTCTGTCCGCAGAGCTGCTGACGGCCATGTGAGGAAAAAGTGACAGCTGTTGATGCAGCTTTCAAAGCGCCTCTGATCTATTTTTAAGACTGAAGGCCTGGACATTCCTCGAAGAACTGCTTATCGCCCGTCAACTTTTGTGCCAAAATGTGTTGGCAAAGCTTGATGTTGACTCCAAACGTTCGTGAGTTCTGATGCACGGCCATTCATTTGATTGAGTTTCACTAAAGTCTGCCCAATAGTCCTTGAGATACTTTGCCAATGTTTCAGATAAATGCACCAACACAAACAGAGAGAGGAAAAATGTTGTTTTCTCTTGCCTGGGTTTCGTACCACTTCATAATAAGACTCCCTTAGATATGGCTAATAAATAGTTTATAGATATGTTATTGATTCCTCTATAAACACTTAATAAATCATTAATAACTGCTTATTGTGCATTAATTAAGGGTGACAGAGAGACAAAACTGACCATTTTCATGCCAAATAGTGAGCCAAGTTTGTTCACCTATATATTTCATCTCGAGTTGTTTTATTAAACATTTCAGACTAAGTTATTACTTTGTAAGCACAATAAACATTTGTAAACCTATTTCTTTAGCATATAATATTGTACTTTATCGCTGCATTATATGTATCTACAACTAATATTATATCCTAAAATTTAGGTCTACAAATACTTATTGTGCTTACAAGGTAATAACTTTGTCTGAAATGTTTAATGTAACAAATATAGGTGAACAGATTTGGCTTACTAGTTGGCAAGAAACTGGTCAGTTTTGTCTCTCTATCACCCTTAATTAATGTATATAAGCAGTTATTAATGATTTATAAAGGGTTTATAAAGGCACTAACGTATAAAGTATTTATTAACCTTCTATAAAAGGAGCCTCATTGTAAAGTGGTACCAAACATTCAGAAATGTTTTATTAATCCCATACAGTACCCAAATCTAAATTAAAGGAACTCACAGTGAACATTCACAAGATTTTGCTGTGGAAAAATAAAAATAAAAAACAGACTTTAAATGTGTGAACATCACACCCAACCTAAACGTGGTCCAGAAAAAAGTCAGAAAACCAGGAGGATTAACTCCTCGTTGTGTTCAATGACCTGGCTGCCTATTATTAGCATTACGAGCTGATAACAACATGTTCTGCATTTTTTGCATTCAGATGTTTTTTCCACTCGTTAAGATTTTTAGTAGGCTACTTTGTGTGAACTTGTTTTAATAATAAACAGAAAGAGTTTTGTAAAAGAAATTGTTTTTTTATATTTACACAAAACCATCTGATATGTCAATCTGGGATAACTGATACAACTTTCTGCACGTTTTCTCACTAAAAAGCATAATCTGACCTAATTTTTTACATCTGCTTTGATAAGGTGAAGGTTTCTTTATTGTCATTTGCATCATATGTGGTACATGTGGTGAAACGAAATTGTGTACACAGGCTCCCAGTTCATCCAACAAAAGTATAAAATGCAAAAGAAAAACAGTATCTAAGATATGAACTAAGAATATGTGCTAAACAATATACGCTGAACGACAGCAGCACGAAAATGAGTCTGTGTGAGCAGATGAGTACAAATGAACACAGCAACATAAGATCAGCAGCAAGGATAATCAGCAGCACATATTAACAATCAAGGGCATTACAGTGATTTATTTTAATTTTTCACTTTTAGTTTACCCAAATACTGTACATGCAAGATTTCCAGTCGTACTTATGACTATTTGCTGCGACATGTGCTAATATTTGTTCAATACTGTACTTCAGCTGTCGCCACTTTTATGCAAAGCCCGTCTGTGCTAGATTTTAAAAAATTGGAACTGGTGATGCATTTTTGACTTTTCAAAGCAAAATTCTGACATTTTGAGGTGTGTTCTGTTTATTTCTTCATTCAACTTAGAAACTTTGATTTCTCTACACTGAAAGGATCCAAACGATGACTTTTAGAAAAACTTTTAAATTTTTTTTACTCTGAATAAAACTTTGATATTAAGAAACTCCTTAAGCAAACAACACCCACTCATTTTTAATTTTGTGTTTTGAAAAATCCACAAACTGCAACAATTTATACTTTACAGTCTAAAAGTTCAAACACATGTAAAATGCAATGTGAACGCTAAAGGCTAAATGATTTAGCTGAAATTTGCTGAAGAAGATTAAAGTGAGTTGTTAAAGCAAACAAAAATAGGTGAGCATTACCTAAAAGCTAAAAGGAGGAAGAGTTAGCTAAAAGTTAAAGTAGCAAATGGGTAAAAAAAAAAAGGGTGCATTAAAAAAGAGCAAAATGATAGCTAAAATATAAAAATAGCAACAGCCTTGCTAAAAGCTATAGTAGCAAAAAAAACTATAAAATTGGAAGACCTGAAAGTAAACGCCAAATGGAACAAAAGGTTAAATGCTTAAGTAGCAAAAGATTCATTTAGTAAAAAGTTAGATAAAAGTTTTAAAAGGCTAGCTAGAAGCTAAAAGTATAAAAAGCTAAAAGCTAAACATAGCAAAATGCTATATTTTTCTTTCAGCTGCTCCCTTCTTCAGGGGTCGCCAGTCACATGAAGACTTGGCAATTGATTTTACATCAGGTGTCCTTCCTGACACAACCACAGACCACCGAGCTACCACAGCCCCCTGTGTGGAGCAGAGAGCTGCCATCTTGGGTACCCGGAGGAGCAGATGGTGGGGGTTGAGGGCCTTGCTCAAGGGATCAGAGTGGAGCAAATGAGGGTGGAGACAGGTGTGTGTTTCATCTTCCTCACCCACATTTTTTAAAAATGTTGTCAGTGCAGAGAGTTGAACCGGCAAACTTTTGACCACCTTCCAGGGCTGCCAACTTTTCAAAAAGCCAAAGAGTGAGAATCTTGTTTGTGTGTGTGTGTGGGGGGGAGCGCGGCGGCGGCAGTGGCAGCGCGGCGGGAGCGCGGCGGCAACGCGGCAACAGGGTTTGATTGTGCTGGTGAGCTTCACCTGCCCTCATCCTGTTGGCTACATCCTACAATAGAAATTGACTGAAAATGACTCCCTACACTCTACTTTATAGATCTGTGTCAGATTGAAAGACTATTTGATGTTTGAATATGTATGGAGAACCAAAACTGACATAATTAGAAATAAAAAGTAAAAAGAAATATATTAATGGACGAATAAATAACTAAAACATATAAAAACCAATAAATAACTTAAAATGCACCAATTTAATAAAAACGGAAACCTTTCCTGGATCAGCTCTTCTCCTATTGGTCCTAACAGACAGGATAAAGCAGGATCCACGTGCAGATGTCTGTGCTGCCTCAGTTTAGTTTAAGGTTTAGTTTAAAACAAAAGCACAGGTGTTTTCCTGTTTGTTTTGTTTTAAACTAAACTTTAAGTTCATATATTCATTTAATGGTCTATTTATATATTTCTGCTTTTATTTCTAATAATGTCAGTAAGTCCTCCATAAACGTTGGTATTTACCACCTTTTTGACTGTGTTTTAACTGTTACATTGTATGAAGAGCATTTTATGATGTAGGTTTAGTCAAAAATGACAAGAGAAAAGTTAGAGACATTCTTCATTTTCCA
The DNA here is from genome assembly GCA_038048925.1 of Garcialebias charrua. Lineage (NCBI taxonomy): Eukaryota > Metazoa > Chordata > Actinopteri > Cyprinodontiformes > Rivulidae > Garcialebias > Garcialebias charrua. The sequence continues at coordinate 7,855 of JBBPBX010017624.1, read as the reverse complement.
GTGAGTTTAGCCGAAAATGTACATATCAACAGCAAAACAGCAACAAAACATATAAATACAGTGCCTAAATGGTAAGAAGAGTTGAAAACAATTGAATTTTAAGTGTTTTGAACTGTGTGTTCACACAAAAAGCTGGGAACAGCTGGAATTCCTCAAGTGGTCAGAGGTATAAGTAATAATTGAGAGGCTATTTCTACTGTGTTCTTGGTGTTAAAAAATAAGCTTTACCTTATCGTTCCATATTCTCCATCATCTAGCAACTTGTTTTTCTTCCTGCCAAACAAATAGAACTAACATAAATACTGTGTTATGCTAATGATCAGAGAGACATATTGGACATATTGGACAAGAAGTCATGTGCTGTTGGGCTACTGGGAAAGTCCATCCATCCATCCATCATCTTTACCCATTTCTTCCATTTTGGGTCACAGGGGTCGCCGGTGCCCATATCCAGCAATCACAGTGCAAGGGGCAGGGTGCACCCTGGACAGGTCGCAAGTCCATCACAGGGCCACATATAGAGACAAACGAGACAAACAACCATTCACTCTCTCACTCACACCTAGGGACAATTTAGAGTTACCAATACCAATTTGGTCTGTGGGAAAGTCATTCTTAATAAAATTAATAAAACTTAGCATGTTTCTCATCAGGAGGTGACACCATATTGGGTTCCCCCATACTCACTTGTAATATTAGGTATCAAAAATAATCATGAATGATTTTCCAACACTTACCTGGTAAAGGGTTTGCCTTTTCTTTAAAGGGAAAGTCACGAGCCTGTTCACAGCCCTGCAGGGCTGTTGGCAGCATGATTTCTTCGCACACAGCTTGCGAATGAAGTTTAACATCTGCAACACAGACATTTACAAATGTAAGACAGTGGGTAAAATGTGTTGTACAAACTCCCGGGGTGTCGTCACTACACAAACGAAAGGAACCTGGAGTTTCCACAAAGATTAAAAGAAACATTTCTAATAACTACTAGATAAACTTTTCTGCTAAACAAGAAAAATATTATAAATATGATACATTTTGATCAAATTAATTAAACAACAACCCTGTTACACGACACTGGTAGTGGTGCATTACCACCACGAACTGCTGAGGAAGTGGACTGAAACAATGCAAACAAACAAACACATTAATTAATTAATCATTATTTTACAGGTTTGACTCGAACTTGATCTGATCTTAGTCTAAAAGAAAGATGAAAGGTGGTGGGCCGTGCATTATTATATATATTACATATCAAGGACTGCCAGGCCTTTAATTGTGTCCAGCATCAGAACAGCTGAAGTGAACAGGAGAGGACAAACATGTCTCCTGTTTCTGCAGATGTTCAGCTGACCAACATCTGGCTGCAGTGGAGAAACGTTCAGGAAGTAGAAACTAATTCTCTCCTGGACTCTGTGTCTGTTTGAAGCTCAGACAGGTTCTTCAGAGTCTCCCACTGAGTTCTGTCCACAGAACCTGCTCCACATCTCAGGTCCAGATGTTCCACTCAGCTGCAGGAGCTTCTAACGGTCCTTAAATCCCCACAAACATGAAGAGGAGAGAAGAAGAACATCCAGGAAGATGTTTCTCTGAACTGGCCAACACTTATAAACTGATACACAACACGAGCTAAAAGATAAAAAAGATGAACACTAGTTAAAAGTTAAAGAAGAGAATCACTTGCTAAAAGTTAGAAGTAGCTAAACTTTAGCTAAAAGGTGAAAGTAGCATAGAGATTGCTAAATGTAGCAGAAGGCTAGCTAAAAGCTAAATAAAGCAAAAGCCTAAGAGCTGTTGTTACATGTCCAGACGTTTGCCTGCATTCACTTTGTTTAATGTTCAGATGATTTTTAGCAAATGCACCAAGTCTTACTTGTGTGTGATAATATATTGTCTAAGGCACTCACATGATTGCACAAACACTTGATTATAGCACATAAAACAGTTGCGATTTATACCATTTGTAAAATAGTTTCAATCAGTATATAAAAGCATAATATTCTTCACTTTCCCTCTCTGCTCCTCCATCCAGCTCGTTTTTCCTTTCTTTCTAACATGTTTGATATTATTTAACCCACTCACCTTTCCTCTCTTTTTCTTCACACCGAGCTCCTGCTCCGTTTCTGCTGCAGGTAAGATGGAAGGTTGGAGCAAAAATACGGACTGATAACAACAACGTGGATGTTCTTGTGCAAAACACCAAGGGTTGTGGTGAAAACGTGGAGCGGACTCTGTATTTTCCCAATACGGAAGTGGAACGGAGTTGAGATTTTGACGTTTGTCAGTTCTCAGCGTGAGGAATGTGAATGCGGCGTGAGAGCGTGTGAAACCCCTCGAATGCGTGTGTCTCACGGTCATTGCGTGAGAGTTGGCAGCCCTGGCCTTCTCTGCGCCACCACTCCCCCCAAAAATGCTAACAAAAAGCTAGCTAAAAGCTAAAAGTATCAAAAGGCTAAAAGTAGAAAAAATACAACCAAACTGAATAAATAAATAAATAAACAGGAACTACAAGAACTGCATTGACAAATAATCACAATGCACAACTACCGGTATATCCTAGATTTTAGATCTGGGATGTCCATAAAAAAGTGATGTACACACACTGAACATACTCTCCAGACACACTTAACATCCTGGTTAGACCGCCTTGTTCAGCCAACATGTCCTCTAAGCTGAAAATCTCCCCAAACCCAAACTAAACTGTGTTTTTCCACCTCAGCTCAACATTTAAATAGTTGTTCAGTATTGGGTTTCACATGGTTGTGCAAATGCTTCGCACGGCGGTTACACTAAAATGGAGCGAGCACAAATCCAAACGATCAAAAAAAATCTGTTCTGCTGTGCACGTCTCATCCTACTCTGCGGAAAAATGTTTGTTTTTCTTTCTTTGACAACGGCAAACTGCAGTACAAACAGTAAATGTCTGGACCCCCCCCCCCCACACACACACACACATACACACACACGCAGCTGCTTCGCCACTGCAGACCCCATCCACAAACAAACAGCCACAGTTAGACGAGATGAAGTGCGTCCCATTTGACCTGCTGGGTTTTACGCCACAAACAAAGACTCCCAACACACACCAGCCTTATTACAACTGCTGACAGATTTTTTTTTTGCAAAGTGTGTGTTTATACACACTTATTTCTGTGTGTTGTAAAAATGGCATCCGAAGCATAAACCTCCATGTCTGGCTGATTCGATATGATTTACCACCAAACTTGAGCAAAGCACCACAGAGCGGATCCAAACTGTGTTCAGTTGTTGTAAAAGTCAGCTGTCATCATTTAACATCCTGTGGTCCCAAACCCCAAAACATTTGGCTCCTGTATAAACTTGGTTTTCCTCACAAATAAGAGTTTCTTTTGTAATTAAACGTGCTTGGCTTGAATTCATCTGCATGAATCCACTTTAAATACACGTTTCAGGTAAAAGGTGCATTTGAGGTTGTGCAGTTTCCCACGTGCGGCGCTGATCGTTCTCCTTCTTCGCAGCGTCTGACCCACAAAGTGATGGTGGCAGAAATTTGGACCGCTCCAATCACTGCTGGCATTCTGTGAAGAAATGCATATCACCCGCCACAATTCAGAACAGTTTTAAACTCATCGTTTTATTAGAAAGCTCAGATATGTTGCCTTTTTGGCCCAAATGTTGAAAGTAACATTATTCACTATCCACGCTCAGTATTATTAGGTGTTAGCTCTGAGAGTATATGTCGAGGATGACCCCCAGCTGCTACCAAGACAAATTTTAGCTCAGTATTTGATAAAACTGACTGTGTTAGAACCTTTACTGTGTCAGCTCCTGTCAATTAGCTGTGGCAGCCATGTTGAATTGGAGTAAGGTAACTTGAAAAAGTTAAACAGCCATGGATTTATACATCCAGTCAGAGTCAGTTTCTTTATTTGTCATTTGCACCATGTGGTACACGTGGTGGAACGAAATTTTGTACACAGTATCCCAGTTACATCCAACAATAAAATGTAAAAGAAAAACAGTAATAAGATCTAAGATATGAACTAAGAAAAACGTTAACTAAAAATACACTAATCACTAGTTATATAAAAACAATACGCAGAACAGCAGCACGAACATGAGTCTGTGTGGGCAGATGAGCACAAATGAACACAGCACCATGAAACAGATCAGCAGCAACATGAAACAGATCAGCAGCAACATGATGTGACACAAGGATTATCCTGGCTAGATATTCATGAGTCTAACAGCCTCAGGGTAGAAGCTGTTCCTCAGTCTAGTGGTTCTGCACTTAATGCTCCTTAAAGCTGCACTGACATCATGTTGTAGCATCATTTTGCACTACATATATATATTTTATCATTCAACTATGTTCGTTTTTGCAAAATAAATTATAAATATATTAAAATTTCATTACAAGTTATGGTAATTTTGTCGCTGTGACACGCCCACATAAATCCGAGAATTTCCGCAAACGTCACTGTGACGTACGGAGATGAGACGCTGCTCGTGCGCACCTTGTAAACAACATGGCGACGATACAGAACCGGACGAATTTAGCAATCTGAGTGAAGAATAGAGCGGTTTTTATTCAGTTTGGGAAGCCAAAGTTATTTCAGGGGGTTAAACAATAAACAGCAGGTTCTAATTTATGTCTGCAGCCGTATTTATTGAAGCCTTACCAACAAGGAAGCAGGTGGGAACCCGCGATATGTGAGGACTGAGGAGGACGTGATGGAACCTGTTCTCGTCGTCCACAGAGCACTGATTGGTACTGCTTTAATTAATGTACAGTATCTATCTAATAATTATTCAACATTACTTATAGTTTAAAAAAGATGAGTCCCTTTGAAGCATCTGTTTTATTTTCTATGTTTATTCTAACGTTATGTGCATGTTTTACTGCACTGAATCGTTACATCAAAAACGAAATTTCACTCAAATTCTGTCTAAATAACATCACTACATTTTCATAGCTGGATCATCAGGGTGTGCAGTGGTTTCAGCTGTAATAATCAAAATAAAACAATATTTGATATTCACCCTATTATAAGTTTAATCATATAAATATTTGCTAATTTAAGCTTGTTCTACCTTTTCAGCCACTGTTTTTTTTGTTGCATATTTAGATAATGTTATCAAGTTTTTTGTGGTAATTTCTACTTTGAGCAACCATCCTGCTCAGCTGATGTGAGTGCTTGTCTGTAAAGTTTTGACCTTCTTTGTGGTTCCTGCAGGGACGTGTCCTCGGTCGCGGTGCTGATGAACTATGACCAGTCTGAAGAGTGAAGTGGACGCTCGCAGCCAGAGCACGCTGGGAGTGTTTAGAGATGGGAAAAACACTGCAGCTGAGGTGACATGATCACATAGACAACATCCATCCACCCACCATCATCCACTCATGCATGCTCCATCCATCATCCATCCATCATCCATCCACCCATGCATGCTCCATCCATCCACCCACCATCATCCACTCATGCATGCTCCATCCATCCATCATCCACTCATGCATGCTCCATCCATCCACCCACCTTCATCCACTCATGCATGCTCCATCCATCATCCATCCATCCATCAACCCACCATCATCCACTCATGCATGCTCCATCCATCATCCATCC